>CANXYC010057815.1:0-17775 GCA_948193065.1 Aleurites moluccanus
ACTCATAATCGTTTTTCATAGTCGAATCATCAACCAAAGGTATGACCCTAACCTTCTAATCTGGATCTTCATATGGATCATGGAGGAAATCGAATAAAAATTTTATTCCGCTGCCCCTCTTTATGATTTCGATTTCCTGCAAAAGGCACAAAGGCTAACTCCCAAGGACCCAAAATAAAATGGATATCAAAGACTTATTCTTATGTGCATAATTTTAATGATGATGAAAAAATCTTATTATTTGAAATCCAAAGAAACAATGAGCCAAAATGATATGCAATAGATGCCACAACTCAATATTGGCTCATCTCCTTCAAGAGGTTAAAGTTCATGGCTACAAGTAGTAACTCTAAACTTTAAATTTTTATTGAATGAATATATGTTACCACTATGATAATTTGAATAAAAATTGTTAAATATGTAGATGTCATGTTTAATTATTTAAATATGGTTTGAAAATATGATTTTTGTGCAAATTTGCTTTGATGATCCCTTGAGTAGCTCTTGAACTGTTTTGATTTATTAAGGGAGAGAAATACTTGAAACAGGGAGAGAAATAATTTGAGTTTGAGATTGTGTGATGATTTGAGTATAATCTTGTTACTTGAGTTTTATGAACAATTGGTTTTATACTATTGATCAAAGTATTTATATGAACTTTTTTTTTTTTACTTTGATTATTTATTCTTTTTAAATATCCCTAAATTTTTTTTTCTAAGGGAGAGAGCAAAATATTTTTGATGATATTAAAAGGGGGAGAGTTTGTATACAAGTGGTATTTGCATTTAATTGGTTGAGCTATTTTGCTTGTTTCTTAAAATACTTGTATATATGGTTTTGTTATTATCAAAAAGAGGGAGATTGTTGGACCCCTTGAGTTTGATGATAACAAAATATTTTAATGTATTAATTATGCTAATAATTTGTTTAAGTTGGTTAAGGCATAGGAAATCATGACCATTGCTAAAGTATAGGTTTAACACATCTAATGAATAAGTAAGTTCAATCAAACGCTGCACTTTGTATACATTAATTCAAATGATGAGCCATATAAATGGAAAGAGGAAGAGGTTATTTTCCCAATGTAACAATAATCAATTCAGACAGAGATCTACAACAAAAAAATATTAAAGATTTACCAAAAAGTTACTTAAATGAAAAAACCTGCAATGGTGCTCTGCTGTATCGTTAAGTTCAAATGATTGTCAAAACTTGTACAAAAGAAATTAGTCTACAAAATTAGTATGGGTGAAAAGACATGAATGTCTAGTTTTGGGAAAAGAAATTAGATTGAGCATTAGACATTGGAAAAGTAAGATATAAAATTTTAAATAAATTATACTCAAGCTGGTAGACTAGGACATAAAATATAAGATAAATTTAAAATATTGTTGGGAATTTAAATGAATAATTTGGATATTTTGTTCTATACGATTAAATTTCTGGATATCTACTTTCTTATGAAAAAAAGAATTAAGTGATTCTGATTTTTACAGAAGGAGAAATTGAATAATTAGTAAAACATGCTCAAATATTTTGTAGATTGGAGCAAGAAAATATTTAGATTTTTTAGAGCATCGAGATGGATAATTTCAGAGTTTTTATAATCTATAAAATTTTAGTAGACATCTCAAAATTTTCATAAAAAGAAGAAGTATGATTTGGAGTTGTATAACTCAAAATATGAAGAAATTAAATCACAATAGCTATCGAAAAATCGAAGCCGTGACTAAGCAATCCAGAAACTTAGGTTTAAGGCAGGGTAAAAGTAGCGGCTGCTACCAATGAAGTCACAGCCGCTACTGTCACGATAATTTAAAAAAAATAGCTGTTAGAAGATCAAGATTCATTCTAATAAAATGAGTAACGACTAATTTTGAGTTGGGGGCTATAAATACAAGTTAATAAGACATTTCTAAGCAGAAGAACAACATTTTATTGAACACGCACAAGTGAAAAATATTCTCCAACTTTATTTTCTTAGTTAGTTTATTTATTTGTAAGATTTATTGATATGAATCTATTAGGAAATTGGGTAATTGTTTTTTTTTTTTCTTTTAATATTTCTTTGAGCTACTATTTGAGATTAGAAAGAGGAAACAAATTGTTTTTGAGTTTCAATTGATTATCTTGAAATTATTTGTAAAGGATTTGATTGTTAGCCAAACGGGAAAATATTTATAAAAATTTGATTATGAACGTAAACACTTGAATTTGATCTTGCACTTGTAAAAAAATCGGAGTAAAATATTCAAGTGTAATATTGATGAGTGGATATAGGTAAAAATTGGCCAAACCACTATAAATCTTTGTATTTGATTCTCTATTCCTAGGGGTGAGTAATCGGTCGATTTGGTCTGAACTGAACTGAATTTTTCAAAAATCAAAACCTGAATTTATAGAAACCGAATTGAACCAAATTTTAAATTGAATTGAACTAACCTAATAAAAAAATTTCAGATCAAACTAAATCAAACCGATATATTTCGGTTCAGTTATTCAATTATTTTGATTTTTTAAATAAAATAAATATAAAATTATTAAAATATATACTTTTAAATAAATAAATAAATAAATATAAATATATATTTCGGTTAATTCGATTATTTTAATTTTTTAAAGAAAATCAAATCAAACTGAATTGACCGAAATTTTAAAAAATTAACCGAATCAAAACGAACTGATCAAATTAGATTCGATTTATCTTTCAATTTTCTCGATTTTTTCTCAACCCTATCTCTTACGTACTCTCACCTCATCATCATCATCATCATCATCATATATATATATATATAATCATTAGTTGTTGAATTAATTTATTTTTTGAATATTTACTTCCGTTATTTTATTTTGTGATTAATTTTTAAAATTGTTATTTCAATCATTTCACCCATTTTAATTGCCAAATCAACTTCCAGTATATATATCAATTAAATATTATTTAATTTTTATTAAATATGTTTCATTTCATATATATTATATAATTACATGTATATAAAATATTTCAAATAGTAAATAACAAATTCAAAATAAATCATAATTACAAGAAAATTTAATTAATTAAAAGATTAAAAGGTAAATTAATTTTTGAATTTATTATATTCATATTATTAATTTAATTTTTAAATTTAAATTGCAGTTAATTAAACTTTTTATTTAATAAATATAATTAATTAAATTATTAATTTAATTATTGTAGGGCACATTCACCATCTATCTATCCTCAACTCTACCTTTCCATCCACCCTCCATAAAATGCTAACACAACATCTGGTTTTGCCGTTTGAACTTTTAAAATAGAGTAGAATGTTTCAGAAAGCTTTAGTAGATGGACTCCTTCAACTCCTTGGGCCTTTAAAATGAATAGGACTCGGATAATTATATTATTTTTAAGGGATTTTTTTAAAATATCCAAAAAAATAAAAAATATTTCATTTTTATTGTTATAATTTTTTTTTTAAAAATATTACATATCTAAAAATATTTTTTCAAAAATACTATATATTTTAAAATATTTTTTAAAAAATACTACATATTTAAAAATATTTTTTAAAAAATACGACATATATCAAACATAACATATATTACATATATATAAAAAAACAATAAAAAAAAATTAACCTTAAAATTGAAAAAAAAAATTAAAAATATTATATTTATGTCAGGGCTGTTTGGTTGACCGATTAAATATTTTTAATTACGGATTGTCAACATGTACGTCGCCAATTAGAAAAACTTATGTTATTTGGTTGGCCAACTAAAAACTCTGATTATGATAAAATTTCTTTTCAATCGATAAATTTCATTTAAACTGCTTATAGCGATTCGTGATTTGAGAATCGTAATTTTATACTAATCACACATTTAACAATCGTTCAACCAAATATCTCTGTAATATTTTATATTTTTAATATAATTGATGCATTAATAATTACAGGCCTATTTGCCAAATCATGGGTCAAAATCAATTAAAATTAATGGGTTCCTTCATTCGGTAAATTAATCTCATGGATCAAACCCAATTTTCAAATGTGTAAATAGAATCCTATGAAAAAATGTAAGAAAGAAAGACAAAATAAACATACAAATTCTTGTGCTCTTTGTGATTGTTTCTTTGTTTTGTTTTCTCATTTGTTGTCATTTATGACAATAGCATTACAAAATCCACTAATGAGATTACACAAAAAAGCAACGTTATTTATTTAAATTATTGGCTTATTTAAATTCATGACATAATATTAATTTTTGTATTATATATATGTTATCCAATACCCTCTCATTTGGGGTATTATTTAGTATTAACTCTGGCTTATTGGGAGCAATAGTGATCCAAATTTTAAATTATAGAATCCTATAGTATATACTTAATTAGCGCTTGGGTACAAGCCCCAATATTCTTATTCGGTAATTACTATGTGATGAGGACTAAAATTGGCTTTAATAATTTGAGAACACGTGTCCCCAAAATCTCTCCTCAATATAAAGGCAATGAAAAGGTAAAAGAAGAGGTCTTACATTATTACGTCAAAAGATTCTCTCTACATTTTTTTTATTTACAATGCCTACTGATTAGACGTCGAAGATTCTCTAATGAGTCAATTTCGAGGTGTTCCTGATCCTGCTTTTTTTTGTCTATAGCTACATCCACCATTTTTATATTGCGGCTTTTCTATATATAGAATGAGATAATTTTTACCTCATCAAATAATGTTTTCCATAAGAAACCATACAAAAAAGTTGTGTTTTTCTTTTTATTTTTCAGCTAAAGAACACTTTATCAGGCTACAAAATTTCGTATATTAACCTTTGTGTGCTCCTTACATTTTTTTTAAGATGATAAAAGTTCAAAAATCTCAATATATATCAAGAATTCAAGTTCATTTTCCATTAAAGATAAGACACCAAACAATAAAAAAAACACTAAAGTCATTATCACAAATAAAGAAGATAATCAATCACTGTCTAACATTTCTTTATCAAAGATGGCATGCTCTTTTATGCATCAGATCAGTCTAGTTGGTTAGTCCTAGAAAGTTATTTTTCAAGTTCAACTATGGATGAGTGGACATAATAACCTTATACTCATCCAAAGGAAATTCTCTCCACCAATTATAAGTGGACATTTGTCCACCTTATCTTCATTTCCATTCCCTTCTCTTCCCATTTGAGATCCCTTTGTTTGCCTCACCATTTAGGTACCTAGACACCTATCGTTTGAGTTCCTTGGCTCGCCTCACCATTCGAGTTTCTCTAACCGCCTCACTATCTGAGGTCTTCAGCTCACCTCACCATTTGAGCTCTCCTGCTCACCTCATTGTTCAGGTGTTGAGTCATCTCACTATTTGAACTCCTCAGCTTGTCTCACCATTCAAGCTCCTCTGCTAGCCTCACCATCTTAACTCCTTTGCTCGCCTCATCATTTGAACTCCTATGCCCAACCACCAGCTGGTTAAAGGTTGATTGGGTTATTCAAACCAAATCGATTCAGTACTTTTCAAGCCAATTTTCTTTGTTTTCAAGCAGGTTAGACTAATTTCCAAGATTTTTGGGCGTTCTTTTCTATATTTTGAGATAAAAAATTATAAATTCAACTCACAACATGGAGTTTTGTACATTCTTATTCCGGTCCAAGGAAAAAATCAGTAGACCGGGTTGCAAAAGGCCACTTCTATAGTTTGTAGTGCATTTTTATGGATCTAAAAATATTTCAAATATTTTTTAAGGCTATCCACGCTACTCCATATATGTTTTTTATACTTCTTATTCTTTAAAACTATTGAAAATAGGGTTAAGGTTACATGAATTTGCCCCCAGCCAGTCTGCACAACGATTTCCTTCGCGATACGTGTGCTGTCTTTTTACGTCCCAGTCTCTTTGCAAAAGCAGTTGGATCTCCCTAATCAAATTTAGATTAGGATTCAGTTTGTGTGTTTCCTTTCCTTTTCCAAACACAACAATGCTCGTCGCTTAAGATTCTAGATAAACTGAATCCGTTAGTTCGGGGGAAACAGAATCTGTTGGTTAGGCGTCTGCGTCTGTATCTTCGGATCTTTCTTCATACGTTGGAGTTGGAACTACAGCCTCTGCCCTCCAGCACAAATTCTTAAGCTTGATCGGTGTCATAACCTGGGACCTTGCAAACACCCACTCATCGCCCGTCGCGCGTGGTTGTCACGTGAAGGTCTTTGTTTTTTTGCTATGCGCTTTCTCGCTTGCCTATCTCTTTGCCTTTCGATTTCGATCTTTCTATCAGTAAGCCTGCTTCGCTTCTCTAATAGCTAAGCCCTATACAGTTTGAGCGGTCCCCTTCCTTGATCTTCTCTTCTGTGCGAAAACCATATTGCTCAGTTTCAGTTGAACAACCGGTTCTGAATCTACTTATGCCAATTTCAAAAATTCCGAATGGACTTTCTGCGCTTCCTGAGAAGAAAGTAGTCTTGGATCCTATCTCTCGTGTCCTGTACAAACCAATTCGAAATGAGCGCACGAATCTAATTCCCTTACACTTAAGGGGAGCCGAAACCTACTTTTTGCGTTTGGGTTTCGTTCTTAGCAAAAGGTAAAAAAGTCGATAGAAGACTATCAGTCGTCTTTTGTACTACAGCATGCGTTCCCTTAGTGTTTTAGGTAGGGGATCCTTTTCAGATGGCTTTAATAGTGGTGGCAACCACCGCCTGAATAGCAAGATTTATATACTAAAATATATATATATAAGACTTTTTCCAGGAAAGAAAGATGCTTCTAGAAAGCGGTTTAAGGATTGAAGAAGACTGTTGAACGATTCCCGTTCAATAGAAGGACTAATCTCAGTCTATTGGGCCCTAGAGGAGGTCTAGACAAGAGTTATTGAGCTTCCTCCCCTCGAGTTCCTTCACTCGCTTCCCATCCTTTCCTCTGTCGAAAAAGCGATTCCAGACCTGCCTTGATAAATCCCCATACTAACTAAGGGGCACGGGCGAATCTTATTAGCCTCTAAAAAAGTGTGTAGCCCACATAGAAGTTCTCCGGCACCTTTTCTTTTTCCAGTCTGGAATTCATAAATTACCTTGTCCTCACTGAAAGCGGTTCAACCAAGCCTAACTATAAAGTAGAAATGCAGTCTCCAGCCTCTAAACTACTTCCGTAGGTAGTATAGATCGACCCGATCGATTTATCCATGCTTCTCCCCCTTAAATTATCGACATCAACGTTTTGTGCAGCCCAACTACTCTTTCTCTCCATCTGTCTGGTTGCAAGAAAATCAAGTAAGCCAGCTGAAAAAGAAAGGGGGGGCCCTACTAGTCATGACTGCCGATGTTCACTCCCATTTCGAAGATTCTTTTAGAATTCGACGTGACCGACCGAACCAATCCATTCTCAAAAAACTAGTCCACTTACAGTCCCTCTATCCAAGCGGAACAAGGATTCCCATTCGAATCGCTTCTGCTTTTGAGAAGAGGCCAGAGCTTTGTAGAGCTCAGGGCAAACCAATCGAAGATATCAGACAGATGATCCGCCTCCCCCGTTTGGGCTCTCGCTCGAATCGGAACTTTTATGCGTTGGTAGGCTTTCGACTCAATCTAATAGCCGGGCACCAATAAAAGAGAAAGTTTTCGCATGGGCTCATCATCTGATGCAGAACTGATTTCATAACCACCCCGTATAAGTCTAATTCGAAGCCCCCTTTTTTCATTACTATTACTTGCTAAAATAAGATGCAAATATATTAAGATATTTGCATGAATAAATTATTTATTATTATTATGCATCATAAATGCTAGACTATATATGTAATTGATATAAGCTTAATTATGATCAAATGCCATATCACATGTAAATTCTTGCTTAAATCAAAATTTATTTTGAAAGAAAATTATTTTCTAAAATGGATTCCAAACAAATCCATTATTATTGCGAGGGAGTAAGAGTTCCTCATATTCTGCAAAATTTTTATGTTGACTATTTTGCATAATTTAATTAAAATTCATTGCTTTAATGGATCAACTGGTTTGAGTTTATTGCATGCTCTATTTTTAAAAGAACTACTGAATTACTCTCTATTGCAGTATCAATCATAAATTATCAAAATCTTACATGGAATTCATAAGAACTCATATGATGTGCATGAGTAGTTCTAAAAAATTTACCACATAGATAAAATGAGCAATTTTACATGAATTTGTATAATTCATAAATCATGCATCTTCTATTTGATTTTTAAATATGCTCAAATTAGTTTGCAACTTGCATGTAGCTAAAAAGACCTAGATAAGTCCATGCGAATAATCATGAGGCAACTCCCTGCATTAAGAAAAAAGAGTTAGATAAGTCTAGAAGAAAGATAGTGAGGCAACTCCCTGCATGAGGGATAAAGACTTAGATAATTCTACCTCAAAGGCCACAAGGCTCAAAAGCTAGGCGAAAGACCACCAGGTATAATGACCCAGTTAAGTCTAGGTGAAAGATCACGTGGCATAAAGATCTAGCTAAATGTAAGCGAAAGATAGCGAAGCACAAAAACCTAGTGAACTTTAGACCCAGAGTCTAACATCCTTATTATCCAAGATCTCTATCATTGAGACATTTTATCTGAAGACATTCAGGTGAAGTAGATTTCTAAAATCCTTTATCGGTGAGGCATTTTACTATCTAAATCCTATATCAACGAGACACATTATTATCTAAGACTTCTACATGAGAGTGATTTCTTATAACCTCTATCAACGAAACATATATTTTATAAAATCTTTACCAGCGGGATACATATTATATAAGACCTCCACATGAGGTAGGTTTTCTTAAAACCTTTAGCAACATGACGTATTATCTAAAGACCTCTAAGTAAGATGGATCTCTAAAGTCCTCTATCGCAAGGCATATTACTATCTAAGTCCTCCATCGTGAGGCATATTACTATCTAAGTCCTCCATTAGGAAGACACATTATTATTTGAAGACCTCTAAGTAAGACGAATTTCTTAAGACCTATATCAATAAGGCACATATTATATAAGACCTCTATTGGTGAGGCACATATTATATAAGACCTCTATGCAAGGTGAGTTTTCTTAAGATATTTATCAATGAAGCATATTATCTAAAGGTCTTTAAGTGAGGTAGATTTCTGAAGTCCTCTATCGGCGAGACATATTATTATCTAAGTCATCTATTGGCAATGTATATCATCTGAAGACCTCCAAGTCAAGTAGATTTCTAAAATCTTCTATTGGCAAGGCATATTATCTGAAGATTTTCAAGTGAGGTGAATTTCTAATATCTTCTTTCAACGAGACATATTATTATCTAAGACATTTATTAACGAGACAAATTATTATATAAGATTTCTATCAAAGAGGCACATTATAATATAAGATCTCTATCAATAAGGTACATTATTATATAAGTCCTCTATCAGCAATGCACATTATTATATAAAACCTATCAGCTAGACACATTATTATATAAGACCTATATTTGCAAGACATATTGTTTAAAGACCTCTAAAAATGGATAATTTTGAAGTTATTGAAACTATTTGGAATCTATAAGTCCATGTATCGGGGCATTAAAGACTTGAAGCTATTAAAAACCATAAGATCACAATATGATGTGACAATCATGCAATGATCATTTACATGCTTTATATGTAAGTCCCTAACATGGTTCACTCCATATCAAGCTCTTCAGCTCATATATCCAGCTGCCTCTAGAGAGCTTATCTCTCCATTCAGGCATTCAACTGCCTTCACATCAAGCTCTTCAGTTCAATTTTCTATAAAGATATTCAACTCCCTTCATATCAAGCTCTTCAGCTTGCCTTTCCATTTAGGAATCCAACTACCTCCAGAGGGCTTGTCTCTCCATTCAGACATCTAGCTAACTTAAAATAGAGTCATGTGTCTCACTTTTATATTAGCCTTCAATTAGACTCCTTTATCTACAATGTGGATAAATATCGTTATATTGAGAACATATTTCTATTACCTGAGCCCACTCCTCGATACACTCAAATTAGAATAGGAAGTGAGGGCCAATATGATCAGTACTAAAATTAGTCTAATAGCTTAAGGTTACGTATTCTTAGGTTTCTCATTTTTTCTCTATATAAAGATAATGAAAAGATAAAGGAGGAGGTCTAAATTCCTGCTTCAACACTCTCTCTTCATTCTTTCTATTTTTCTTTACTATATCTACTAATTTAGACACCGAAGGCTCCCATCAAATCAACTTCAAAGAGCTTCTAATCTTGCTTCTCTTTATCTATAAGTCCCATTTTTCATCTTTATATTGTGAACTTTCTATCAATGAAATGAAAGTAATTTATGCCTCTCATTATGAATCAATACACTTAATTTTCAAGTCATGACAAGATTTTAAGACTTTACTTGTCTCATTGTCTACTTGTCCTTAGAAAAGACCAACTATAGTTATTTCTTTCAAAATAAGACAAATTTATCATTATGAATTAATACACTTAATTTTCAAGTCATTACAAGATTTTAAGACTTTACTTGTCTCATTGTCTACTTGTCCTTAGAAAAGACCTACTGTAGTTATTTCTTTCAAAATAAGACAAATTTGAATAGAAGAAAAAACTTAATCAATTCAAAAGATCTAACTTATAGAATAATTAAAGATAATAAACTTATCAAATCTTTTAGTATATTTCACTGTTTTAAGAAAAATAACATCTATTTAGATTTCTTAAATCTTAATAAGGGAGAAGGCAACCCTTGGTCATGGTATATATCATATACAAAAAAAATTTGGATTGAATTGTTAATAAAGAAATATTTCTTATCATTGAGAAGAAGATTAATCTTATACCTTTGTTTGATTCCTAATATCCTGGAAAAGGATGCCCAGTATTTAATACAAGCGGTTTTTATTGGCCGTACACACTAATTCAGGAATGGAGCCAGGTGATTAAAAAAAAAATTCCATTAATTTAAAAAATTTCATTTACCCATCTGAAACACAACCTTTTATAAAAAATATTTTTTCGATCCGTCTAAAATTAATTTTCTGACATATAAAATTAGTAAATCTCCATCTTACAAAGTTCATAAAGATTATGCCAGTAATTTTGAGATAAAAAAAAAAACAATGCTAGTGGTTATCGTTGTCCACTAATTGCTGCTATGGTATATGTATATAAAATTAACTAATTGCAGCACCTTGAAGAACAAGAAGCATAAGCCAAAAGAATAAAAAAACAAAGGTACATATGTCACTAGGCTGCAAACAGCTATTTCAAATAAACAAGAAACCACTCGCTGAATTAGAACAAGAAGGAAACAAACCATATCTATAATTTAGAAATCGAATTAAGTTCAATTTAAACATTTAAATTAAAAAATTTGTATGAAATAATTTATAAAACCATTGATATAGTTTGATTTCTCAACTGGAGTAATAACCACATTTTCATTTAGTCTGATTTGATTTATTATAATTTTTTTTTTTAATTTTCATCCAAAAAAAATACATTTTTTAAAAAATAAATAAATTGTATTTTAAAAATTAAAGGTTATTAATTGTGTACAACATGTTAAAAAATCCATTCATATCAAGAAATTTTACATAAAAAACATTTAAGGGTAAATTACTAAACCGTATATCTTATTTTCTTAATTTTTTTTTCCGAAAAAATTTAGTTATATCTAATAAATCAACCAAGTCGAATAAGAGAATTATATATAGATATAAAAAGAATATTAATATTTTTATTCGTAATAAAATTTTAAAAAGATGACTATACAAAAAATAGCTAAAATTTTCCCTCTGGATAATGCACAAAGCAGACAATTTCTCACAAATTAATTTATTGAAATAGCCGGCAAAAATGTCTTATAGTAAAGAACGACAATTGTATATATTTGATGGATTAATAAGCTTTGCAATTAAAGCTGCACAACAATTAGGTGTTCCAGAAGTTCAATTTTGGACTGCCTCAGGTACTGGTCTTGTGGGATTTTTGCATTTTGATGAACTTGTAAAGAGAGGCATTGATCCTTTTAAAGGTACATTTTCTTGTCTTTGATTTTTTTTTTTAAATATATGAAAAAAGGGTTTTGTTTCTGTAAATTAATTCCAATGAGAAAAAACAAAGGCTTTAGGTTCTTAAAATTAATGAATATTTTTTATTTTTATTTTTTTCCATTTAAAGGACCGAGATTATATATACATCTATTTTAGTATAAAAATGAAGAATTTATACTTCTTTTAGTATAAAAATGAAGAATTTATACTTCTTTTACTTATTTACCGTTATTATGATAATTAATAACATTAATTATTCTAAAATAATGTGATTAATTGTAAGTACAGTATATTAAAGGGATTGAGAAGGCTATTATGCTAAAAATACAGTAGTTTCCTGCTTCATACAAAAAATATGTTATTGAATTCGTTACAAAAAATATTATAATATTATGATTTTTAAAAAAAGTAACAAAAATTTTTTAGACTCTAAAAAGGTTACACAACAGGGATTACTATGATTTTGGTACAACAATTTTCCTCAACCCTATTAAAGGGTACATTTGAAAAACATAATAATAAATTTAACTAAAAAAAATAAACTATTTTTATTGGATATCCCAAAAATGAAATGTCGACTATAATTTGAACAGAAAGAGGAAGTTTAGTTTGAGCCTCATCATACTTTCTTGATTAGTAGTTCATTTTTGCTCAATACTTTCTCCCTTCAAATCCTAATTTCTAAGTTTATTTCTCTCTCCCCTTATTTTCTTTAAACTATATGATATAAAAAAAAAAAATAAGTAAGCATTCAATAATATCTCACTAATAATATTATTAAGTTTGATCTGATTTAATAGCATTCAAGTAGTCTTTAAAATTATAAAATTACAAATTTTAATTATAAGCAGAGCTAAATCAATAAATATATATTTTTATACGAATATTTTAGTGTTACCAAAAATATCACCTCTTCATTGTATATAAATATATGTATGGTGTCTAAAAACTGAAACAAGAAAGGTGATTTATCCCATTAATTCAGACACCTTTCCTCTCCGTTATTAAGAGACCTCTACCTATATGCTTATTTTCTTTGCTGAACTAATTAAGCTAGAATAAAAAGAAAATCACAAACTCATGCTAATAAGCTCTCTCTCATAAAAGAAATATATTTGTGTAAAAATTGATCATTTTCTTACTTGAAAATTCTAAAGGATCAAGCTATTGACTTAGGTATCAAAGAGGTCATGCGAAGTCCGAGTGTGACATTTTAATGTTGGTTGTTCATTTGCATATCAAAAAAGTTGTCTTAGATCCAAGCCTAAACATAAGAGATTCCTTATCTTTCTTTGAAAATCTCCAAATAATATTTCAAAATTTATTAATAAATAATAATAAAAAAATTAAATTTAAGCTTTTTGGCTTCATATTGCTCTAAAGATAAGCTTCATCACCTTCAATGAAATAGAAAATGATTATTTTAATTTGCTATCAACAACTTGAATTATCTTTATGAGTGATTATAAATTCAACAAATAAATAAACAAGCACTTAATCAAAGTATAATTAATTAAAAAAAATCGAATACCATTTATTAAACTATAAAACCATTGTAATTTGCAAGAGAGAGATCAACATCAATTCTTTGTCAAATTTTCTAAAGAATGGGTCCATTGATTGTTTATTCTTGGATAATGAAAGGGAGCAACTAGGCCACAAGAAAGCAAATTTAGGGGCAGCCAATGATGTGATAAAATCTTGAACAATCTCTTACCACTCAATATATATATAATTTTTATTTAATACATGATATTTAATATAATTAACAAGTTTATCTCGCAATGGAACTAAAGTTAATTTTTTTCAAAATTTTTTTAATAATTTTTATTTCAAAAATAATAAATAATTATATTTTTCATAAAAATATATTTTTAATTAAATAAAAATTTATTGAACTTTCATATTTATTAAATGAGCACTAATTAAATAATTTTAATATTTGAAACTATTTATAATAATTTAATTTTGGAAAATCAATTAAAAATTTAAAAGGACTAGTTAAAAAATTAAACTAATTATATAAGAGTATAATGTACACTTTCAAGTGGGTTAGGGGCCAAAATTTCCACTTGTCCCCCTGATTACGCCCCCTAAGTTCATCTATTCTATTTTTTTTAAAGACAAATTAAATTGTCATGATCCAAACCTAAATGCATGTGACCAACACTTAAGAATGGGAATCATAAGGATTCTAGAACTAGTAGTAACTGCCACATTTCATTTTTAGAACATGACGATTTTAGAGTATGGGTAAACCTAAGGTCATCAGATATCCGTAGATCTCATGAACAATCTATTTATCAATCATTCAATTAATTTTAACTCATCCATCAAAGTTTAAATCCCATTTATTACTTATAAATTTTGCTAGAGTTTCCTTTATAATTTTAATGTTATTTCAGACCCAAAATCGGGTCTTTCAAAATTACACAGCCTGCACTAAAATTATTTTTATACTCCCAATAATTTTTCATCCTTATACCCTCAACTTTAGAGTTCTCACAGTCATATACAAAATATTTCTATATATGCATACCAAGTCACAATTACATTTTAACATTCATAGCACTTCTATAGTCTTGACTTCATTAACTTATACACATCATTTGTATTTCATTTCATTTGTAACTTTCATTAAATAAATCATTCATATACACTCACAACTACCTACCCAACAGTACTATGGAGCTCTAAGAGTATATAAATATGATTCCTCAAAACAAATAATTATATTGGTGTTTTTAACGTCCCAAGCCGGAGAAAAGGATGACTTAGGAAATAGCCACCACTACAACTTTGTTCCTGAAAAATAATAAATAATTATGAGATGAGTATAATAATACTCAATGAGTAATATACATATTATCTTATTTGTAAGGCTAGATGAGGGCGTTACTCACAAGGAAGATAATGATGGCATAAAATATATAATAATAATGGGTTCATTAATCAATTAAATATTCATAAAGTTCAAGTCATTTAACATATGGATTTGGTTTCACATTGGTATTAAAAATTCATATAATATCATATTATACAATGACAGAATTATTATTGATCATTTAAGTAGAGGCTACAGTCAAGTAACATACTATTTACTCATACGATTGATCATATCATATGGCTAGGACCTTAACCCCCTCCTAGCTAGGATCATTAAATCACTGTTCACAATGTCATTAAAACTTCTGTCATTTTATTAATGTCATAAATATAGTACTTAATCATTAGATATCAAAAATAAACTTAAGTACTTTCAAGGGTTTAATACATGAAACATTAGGCCAATCATACAAATTCATTTAAAAGGAATCATTTGGAATTATAAAAGGGCATGAAATTAATCATGAATCATACAATCAGTATTTTTTGCTAATAATGGAATTTCATAGCAATTTCAATAATTTAATTTGAAGGCAATGTCAAGCAAAATTGTATATATATTACTCACCTCACTGAACACTTCATATTTCTATTTCTTTTCCTTGGTTCTATTTTTTTGCATTTTTCAGTTTCTACCAGTCCTTTATTCATTCTTGACTCTACATATTTAATTAATAATAATTTAGATATTATTTAATATAAAATTACATTACTTATACTTATATTAATGAAATTACTAAATTTTTCAAATCACTAAGGTTTTTCTATGTAATATTCTATATTGGCAGCCTGTGTTCCTTAATTCATATCTCTTTTTACACTTATCCAATTGCTTCAATTCTTATTCCTAATTAAACTAGACATATCATATTATAACATATCCAAATTTAAGAATATTTGGATCACTATACAATTATTAGTGAATTTCCAAAATTAAACTACTGCTTTGAAATCTCTATCCAAACAGACCCTGTTTCCATGCCTATAATTAATCTTTTGATCATCCAATTACAAAAAAATTTCACATCCATTTAAATAATATATAAATGAATATCTTTCATGCTTAACACTTTCTCTAATTTAGACTTTAAGGTCCTCATATCCATGAAACTCAGTAACCTATGTTCTATTTATCAGTTAAAGACTGCCTTTCTTCATGGTGATTTAGACGAAGAGATCTATCTGGAGCACGATGGCTTCAAAGTCAAAGGCAAAGAAAACATGGTTTGCAGATTAAATAAAAGTTTATATGGATTGAAGCAAGCACCTAGACAGTGGTATAAAAAGTTTGAGTCATTTATGAGAGCATGGATATAAGAAGACTACGGCAAATCATTGTGTATTTGTCAAGAAATTTATAGATGATAACTTCCTTATCCTCTTGCTTTATGTAGATGACATATTGATCGTTGGCAAGGATGTTCAAAAGATTGACAACTTGAAAAATGAACTCAATAAATCTTACGCTATGAAGGATTTGGGGCCAGCGAAACAAATTCTTGGTATAAAGATTCTTCGAGATAGAAAAACCAAGAAACTATGATTGTCTCAAGAAAAGTACATTGAGAAAGTACTTGAACGGTTCCAAATCGATCAAGCCAAACCAGTGAGTTCACCTCTTGCTAATCATTTCAAATTGAGCTCTAAACAGAGTCCCTCTACAGAAAAAGAGAAGGAAGAAATGGAAAATATTCCATACGCTTCAACAGTAGGCAGCTTGATGTATGCAATGGTATGTACAAGACCTGATATTACATTCACAGTAGGAGTTGTGAGTAGATTTCTTTCAAATCCTAGCAAAGAACATTGGGCTGCAGTAAAATGGATTCTCTGGTATCTTCAAGGCACTTCCAAGTTGGCACTTTATTTTGGAAGTGGGAAGCCTATATTGGAAGGATACTCTGATGCTGATATGGCTGGAGATATTGATTCAAGAAGATCTACCTCATGATACTTGATTACTTTTGCAGGGGGAGCTATGTCTTGGCAAGCAAGATTGCATAAATGTATTGCTCTCTCTACTACAGAAGTAGAGTTCATTGCAACTACATAAGCTAGCAAGGAATTATTATGGATGAAGAAATTCTTGCAAGAGCTTGGAGTTAAGCAAGATCGGTATACCCTACACTGTGACAGTCAAAGTGCTATCCATCTCAGTAAAAATGCAAGTTTTCTGTAATACCCTATAAATTTCTAACTCATGTGCATGAATAAATTCTCAGTATATGGTCCATTAGTATTAAGTTGATGGGAAATAATTTTAGAAACACAGTTAGAAAGCAAATTTGACATTTTTTCGGAAACTGGAGGTGTCGGGACACTGCTGAGAAATTAGCAGTCCGGTCAATAGAAGAATTTCTGAAGTTAGCTTGGGGATAAAATATGACCATAATTTATGTGTAATTTTGGTAAAAAGAAAGAAGTGAAAATCATTTAGGAACACTGAAAAGTAAAGAATGATATTTTGGTAAATAAAGAGTAATTCAAGGTGAATAGTGGAAATGGGTCAGTCGAAATTACATAATGACTCCATAACTATTTTTATAATTAAGGATAAATTAAAATAAGCATATTTTCTTTTTACACTGGTATCAAAATCTTAACAGAACATTCGAAATAAATTTCAGAAGATTTAAGGACCAAAATGCAAAGATTGAAACTTGAGGGATTAAGTTATAATTTGGCACTCAATTTTGTCTTATTTGGGGGCTGTAACTCATGATTTCCAGCAGCTTTCTTCTTCATTTTGTTCACTCCATTGTTGCCATTTTCTTCTTTCAAATTCTTTAATTCATAACTTCTTCATTTCTTAACCAAATTTAACAAAATTTGATAGCAAAATTAATTACTCAATTAGCTTAACTCAATT
>CANXYC010057820.1:0-13431 GCA_948193065.1 Aleurites moluccanus
TTAACTTATATGTGATTATTTCAAAAGATTTCTATTCACATCTAAGATTGGTAAACTATTATTTCAAAAGGTTTCTATTCACATCTAAAGTTGGTAAACTTACATGTGATTATTTCAAAAGGTTTCCATTCACGTCAAAAGAATAGAAGCCTCGAGAGTACTATATTAATAAATAGGAACACAGACTAAATTATATGACATGGTTTAAGTAAGCCACTTCACAAAAGAGATTCTATAAATTTATAGAAAATTATCATGACTCACTTAAATTCAACTTTTATATATAATTTTCTTTTTAAATCCATCAAGAGTTAATTTTTTTATTTCATCCTAAATATAAATATATTTATAGGCTCGTAAAGAAGTGAGAAGAGGTCATACAACTAACCTAACTTCTGAACAAATAATCACAAGTTGAAACCTCCATCTTTACAATTAATATGTTTCCTTTTATAATGAAATAAAAGAAATAATCAAAGCATTTAAAGATGAACTATAAAAAACATTTAAACCTTCAAATTGCTAAGAGATTGAAGTATATACACAAACCTTAAATCCTGTGGCCATATTGTTGAGAAGAAAATAAACATAATTAGATTGTTACTCCAAATTACTAATGGATTAAAACATTGGCAAACACAAAGGAGGGCTAGAGGACTGCCCATTTTTTTTTTCTTTTTTGAATTTATATCTATATATAATCTTATAAAAAAAATTAACACTGTGGATTTTCACTCTCCCACAAATAAAATTATGAGTCCACCTCTAAAATTAAATTATAGACACAAACCTTAAAATGATAATAAGCCAAATCACATTTTACTTTTTTTTTTTTTATCTTTTTACAGATACATCTAATTAGCATTAATTGATTCGAAGTCAAAATCTGATATGATACTACACATATTATTGATATTTAAATTTGTTTTCTTGGGATCAAATGTCCAAATTGAGATTTTCTTTTATTAGTCATAATTATCACAAAAGTGATGATATCTAGCAAATATAATTTCCTTCCATTGAAAACTTCAGCTCTCACCTATTTTTTGTTTTTGGCCAGTTATCTTACTGGCAAACCTCATCTCTTATTTAGTTATTAGCAATCTTCAAGTCTCATAGTATTTTCTATTATGCCTTTGCTACTGCTGCTAAAGTTTTTGGATGAGCTTATTAGCCATTTTACTTCAATTTCCCATCTTCTATTGTTGTTGTGTTTTGATTTTGCTTCTGAGCTTAGTTTTGTTAGTCTTGGCCTTAGATCTTTGGTTTGGGCTCTCATCTTATTTCTTTACAGCATTTCATTTTCATTTTGTTTTTAGCAGTTTCATTGTCACATTCTAATTACCGTTCCAGGTCAACTAGCTTTTGTTGTCTTTTTTTACTTCTCTTTAGCTAGAAAGCTTCTCCATTACCATTACATGAATATGGTTTTTTTGCACCTTGAAGGCTCAATTCTTCTATGTACTCTATCTATTCTTCTATCTTTGACAATTCAAGGTGGTCAAGTCCACATTGATCTGATAGTGGCAAAAGATGGCAAGGGAAATTATACCAATATAATGGATGCTGTTGCAGCTGCTCCAAATTTCAGCAAGAAACGTTTTAATATTAAAATCATGAGAGGAAATTACTCTGAAAATGTAATTGTTGGAAAAGATAAAACAAATATCAACTTCATTGGTGATGGGATTGATCAAACTATTATTTCAGGAAATAAAAGCTACAAAGGGGGTATTAAGACATATGACACAGCAACGTTAGGTAATTTTTCTTCTTTTCATTGCAACATATCTAATAAATAATGCTATATCCAGCCTATGATAATTTCAAAGTTTCAAATTCATATAGAATTAATTATGCTTATGTATTGACAATTAAATTCTTGTTAATTAGGGATCAAAGGCCATGATTTCACTGCAATAGATATGACAATCGAAAATGCAGCTGGGGCAATGAAAGAGTAGGCTGTTGCACTCCGCAGTAATGTTAGATAAGCTTTTTATTGCTTCAAATTTTCTGGATATCAAGACACACTCTACTCTTATCAGACGGAGCAATTTTACAGAGAATGCAAGATTTATGGCACGATTGATTTTTATTTTTGGAGATGGGACTGTCATTCTCCAAAACTATGGTATTTATCTTCAATTACCCCTAAAAGGTGCATTAAACACAATAATTATTACATCACAAGGAAGAATTGAGTCTGATCGTAATACAGGTATAGTGATTCACAACTACCCTATCATAGTAGATGATGACCTTAAGAAAAATGGATCATCATCGATCAAGTCATATCTAGGGAGGCCATGGAAAAACTACTCGAGGACAGTAGTGATGCAAAGTTTTATAGACAATATAATTGACCCGCGTGGATGCACTAAGATGGAACAACAATTCAACTAATGTGGGAACCATATTTTATGTAGAATATCAAAATAGAGGACCCAAAGCTCCTTATCACAAGATTAATAGAGTTAACTTTCCATCAACCTAATGAGGATCACTGGACGGCTCTCAAGCGACTATTACGCTATCTCAAAGGCACTTTGTGCAAGAGACTATATCTCTCATGTAATTCGTCTCTCCATTTATAATGTTTTGCAGATAGTTATTGGACTGATTGCCCGGATTATAGACTATCTACTACTGGTTATGTTATTTTTATGGGTCATAATCTTATTTTTTGGATGGCAAAGAAGCAATATACTATTGCTCGCTCTTCTACTGAGAGTGAGTAGCCGGCGCTTGCTAATGCTTCTTCTGAAACAGTTTGGATTATGTCTTTATTATCGAAGCTTGGTTTTTCTCCTTCTTGTTCGCCTATTCTATCGTGTGATAATCTAGGAGCTGTTTATTTATCTTCTAATCCTGTTTTTCATGCATGTACTTAGCATATTGAATTGGATTATCATTTTGTTCGTGAGCTTATAGCTAGTAAGAAATTGCAGGTTCAATTTATTAAATCTGATGATCAACTTGCTGATATTTTTCTGAAACCATTGGGTCATCATTTGTTTATTCCAAATCATGTCAAGTTACGCCTTCAGGATCTTCCGGCATCAATTTTAGGGGGTGGGTGGGGGTGGCGTCGGCGGAGGATGTTAGAATACTTCTTATATTGTAGAATATGAATTCTACTTATATTAAAGATTCTGTATACTTCTTATATTGTATAATAGGAATTCCACTTATATTAATAATTATATATTAATTAGGAATCCTTATTTGCTCTGTATTTATTTCTCTTTTAGCTTTATTAGATGTGTATAAATAAGGTTGTACTCCTTTGATTAATTTAAAAATAAAAATACAAACTTCTCACAATAATCTTAACACAATTAACTTGTTGAAGAGCATTTTAGCAGTAATTTTTTTTTTATGAAATTAGTCTAGATTACGTTTTAGTTACAATTAGAAGCTTAATTATAGCCATGTCTTGTGTTATGTGACAGGTTTATGGACCCATTGATAAATGGTGACTACCCAAATGTAATGAAAATTTTTGGGGGAACTAGATTACCCAAATTCTCAAAAGAGGAATCAAAGCTGGTGAAAGGGTCTTATGATTTTATCGGATTAAACTACTACACTGCTTTTTATGCAGTATATGCCCCTGAAATTAGGAATGGTAACAAATGCGTGTGGACAGACTTACTCGTTAACTATACAAGTAAACACACCACTAACTAATTCAATTCATACAATAATCATTTTTAATGACAATTTCATATATATAGTTCCTATCATATGTATGTAATTGGTGAACAAAATGGAATCTCAATTGGCCCAAAGGTGAGTATTAATATTTATATTAATTAAATTCACATTTTCACCATTTATCAGGATGGACGCATGATGAGATATTAGGAAGCCAAAATTTAAGTAGGTTTTACTTTTGCAGAATACTTCAGATTATATCAGTGTTCACCCTAAAAAAATTTGCAATCTTTTGCAATATGTAAAGAAGAAGTACAATAATTCACTTATTTAAATTACAGAAAATGGTAATTAATTAATTATCACGACATTGTAGATTATGCCAGCAATACAAGTACAACACCATTAGCCAAAACTCATTTATTACTAATAATTTCTTTTTAATATATAGCTTGGTATTAATTAACTATTTCTATGCAGGGTTCGATGAGTTTAAAAATGCCAGCTTATCTGTAAACGAATCCCTGGCTGACAAAAGGAGGGTTGATTACTAGTATCACCATTTATATTTCCTTCATAAAGCAATTAAGTAAGCTCTTAATTTACACACGTCTCTCTCTCACTCTCTATTACTCTATACATAATGCTATTAATTTTCTTTGCAGAGAGGGGGTCAATGTAAAAGGATACTTTGCTTGGTCCTTGCTAGACAATTTTGAATGGTACTCAGGTTTCACTTTGAGATTTGGCATCAATTTCGTAGATTATAAAGATGGATTAAATCGATATCCAAAGCTCTCAGCCCACTGGTTCAAATCCTTCCTCACATCATAAAGAATAGTTACTGCCCTTCGCTATCGTAAAATTTGTGGTCTGGCCTTTATTTTGCGGCTAAGTTCATGTAGCCTTTTTGGCAATACTGTCATTCTTAATAAAATTTCTCTATCTGATTTATATTAAAAAAAAAATTCATAAACTATTATCATTTGGCCAAGTATTTTTTAATTTCTTTTTATAGTCCTAGAATGTCTTTACATCCTAGGTTTCTGCTGTGACAATATGCAGTACAGAGAGTTTCCCCTGATCGAATGGCAATTTTATTATTTATAGTATAATTATACATATATTTTGTAATTTTTATATATAAATAGTGAATAAAAGGGGTTTGGGGCTGATCCAAACACGTTCCTGAAGAAATTTATTTTAATTTTACTTGTTAATAAGGGACAATTTGGATAATTTAGAGAGAGTAAATTATTTTGTAATACTTTAGTTGGATCATTTTAATAACAAAAAATTGAATCAAATCAATACGATAAGATTTTCTATTTGTTTATATGTTGATATTTATTTTTTTAATTCACCAATGTGAAATTTATATTTCAACACATCATCTCAAGTTGTAACTGACTTGATTCAGTTGCCAATTGACAATTCAAGTAGATTATGGTAGTTTAATGGGTTACCAACTCTTAAATAATCTGATATTTTAGTTCTGGCAGTTTGATGGGTTATCAACTCGCATATAATATGATATTTAATCTAGTAGTTTGATGGGTTATGGAACTATAGGTAATTTAGTATTTAATCTAGTAGTTTTCCACTATGATATCATGAATACATTTATTTTAACTTTACTTGATAATGAGGGGCAATTGGAAGAGAATAAATTATTTTATAATATTTTTTGTTGGATCATTTTAAATACAAAAATTTAAATCAAATTTATATGATAAAGTTTTCTATTTATTTATATATTGATGTTTATTTTTGTAATCCATTAATGTAAAATTTATATTTCAATAGTGCTTGATGCAATATTATATAAATCTTATAAAAATATGCCCTCGACAGCTTATGTTTCACATCATTTTTTCAGTCAATTTATGTTATCAATTTATTAGAAACATGAAATAATAAAGGATTTTGATCAATTGTAGGTGCATAAATAATTACTCTTAATTTAGTAATTGATTATTTAATTTGATATTAAAGAGGAGAAATTTCAAGTCAGCCCGCAAAAAAAAAAAAAAAAAAAAAAAAAAAAAAAATTCACCAAGCTTGTGGGAGATTATAATTTGATATCTGATTTTTTTTTTTAAAATGATAGACTATTATAATTTGGCCAAGTCCTTTTTTTAATATCATTTTATAGTGTCCTAGTATATCTATTTTTTTTTTTTTTTAAATTTATTGAGGAGTAATGTGAAGTTTGGATTTTTCTTATAATTTAGTGTGCTAATTAACCTGCTAGGTTTCTGCTACTGACAATGTGCAGTTGTATATAAATCTTATACAATATGCCCTTTGACAGCTTATGGTTTGAATCAATTTTGCAGTCAACTAACGTTATCAATGTACCTAGAAACATTGCCATCATAAAAGGATCTTATGAGGAGAGCTTACTTTGGCCAAGTGAATAGGGGTGGAAGCAAAAATTTTAGTAAGAGGACACATTATTCAATTTTAAGAAGGGACATATTTTTCTTTATATATTATTTTTCTTACAAAATTGGAAAAGAAAACGATAGAAAGTGAAGGAAAATGGAAAAGAAAATGAAGGAAAAATAAAAAAAAATAAAGGAAAATAAAATTAAATAATATTTTATCAGATATTAAGGATTTAATTTTTCAAAATAGAAAAATTATTTTATTAATTTTCATCAAATTTTTAAGGATTAAATAGAAATTTATTTTGAAAAATTACAAATATCAATGGTAGCACATGCCCCTTGCCATAATGTGGATCGCCCATGTAAATCAATTTAGTTAAAGAATAGGATGGATTGCTTAGTTTGACCAAATAATTTCATCATTGGTTAGTGTTTAATATGTGTTTTTTTCAGCAATAAAGTTTGTATTTTTCTTATGTTAATTAATTGTCACATATTCGATCCCTAATCACATTGAATAAAAAACAATTTAGTGATAACTAGTAAGACTTCCTTTTATTGTTATGTTTCTTTTGGAGCATCAATGAAATTTGAAATTTTCCCAGTGGGAGAATTTTACAGGCAGCTTGACAGTGTTTAGAAATTTTACCTGATAACTAAGTGATTGATCTTCAACAATACAAAATTTTGCTGCAGTGTTTATATCTATAAACCCATATGAACATGCTTAAGACTTAGTTGATTCGTATCTGTTACTTCCACAGATACGTAAGTACTCTTCTGCATTTCCTGGTATGAAGGAGCACTAATCAATCTCCGTAAGCAAATCCCACCAGCTGATGCAAGAATTATTGGCTCACTAGTTACAAACTCTCCTAGATGTTCAGCCAAAAGGATCTCATCTTCTTGATTTGTAAATCCATCCAATTTAACCAGTTCCAGATGTTGCAGTTTTGTATTTCTACCTGCTGCTTGTATTGAACATGTTGCGGTCTTTTCAACACAATAGCTTTTAGGATCAATCTGCACATTTGCTGAATTATTAATCATCACAGGCATGCATAAAGAAAATCAAGAATCTACGAGCTCTTCTACCTCTCTCTGTTAGTTAAAGAAACTTACAGTCACAAAGAGTCGCTCTAATGAAGGACATAGTTTCAAGAAAGATATTAAAGGATCACTATCATATTCTTGATCTGAATTTTCAATCCACCACAGCTCTTTTAGATAATAGAATTGAAATTCTGCGAGAAATGTCGAAAGCCAAGGACAGATGAATTCCTGCAGCAACAAGATTTGAAGCTTAATTAACCAATAACTTCCAATGAAAAATTCAACTATAAATTATTAATTTCTATAACTAAAAACAAGCAACAGAAAAGTACCTGAAAAATCCATCTGCATAGAGTCAGCACTTTTACATTCTTTATAGTTAACAGGATCAAATCAAGGTCATGGCTAGTGAAGCTATTAGTCCTAGGGCCTTGTCTAAAATCAAGAAAGGCATCAGCAAGATTATAATGATAATCAAGCCAGAAAGAAGGTAATAGTCCTCGATATTGAAAAGTTCGAAGCTTAAAACATCTGATAGTAACAAACTCTAATTGCAGACAGTCAAATATTGTCAAGTTTAGAAGCTTTGTATCAGAAATAATACTTAGAGACTGCAAACAATTGCATCCAGTGATTTTCAAGGTCTCAAGAAACTGAAAATTTGTTAATATCAAAGAAACTGCCTTATTTGTGAGATGATTGACTGATATTAGATGAAGACTTCTGATAAAGAAAGTAGTTGTTGATAGGGATGGCTGGCCAGCAAGGTTTAGAGGATTATTGAACTCTAATTGCAACTTAAATTGCTTGTGGAATTCTTGCTTCCCAATAGAGAAATCAAGATGGAGTTTGTTGTTAGGTGCAATGATAGCTAACAAGACACTTCCATTGGTAAAATGGAAATTAAATTTTCTGGTATTCTTGAAAGGATCTTGCTCATTAAAATTAGCAAGAAAACCACTAATTGCACTAGCAACATTCTCTTCAGTCCCATGTTGCACTAGAGTTGTCTCCCATAGATTTCTCCATCTCTTTGAAAGGAAAATGGTTTGTATGGCGGATTCAAATGGGATTGAAGAAATTATATGAAATAGAATCTCATCAGGCAAATTACTAATCCAATCGTTCATATTTTCTTTTACAACACCAATTTAAGAACAATGTCTTAGTGCATGAGGTTTTTATAACAAAATTTCTATTAATTAAATAAATAAATAAATCAAATTTGTCTAAATATTGTACTAATTAAAAAGAAAAAAAAAACAATTATATTACTATCTCATTTATGGCTGCATGCTCACCTAAGAATTTCTCCCCATTTCTTAGAGGGCATTTCAGAGGAAGTAGGGACAAATTTTCTTTCAAAAGATGCATAAAATAGATATAGTTTAAGTAGTTTTAGGGTCACATTCTAAGGCCTGTAAGAGGAACTTTAGATATGCTAATTTGTTTATTTTTTGTCATTTGTTCATTGCTTAGACTTTGCTAAATTATACTAATTTGGCTAAGGATAAAAGTAAATGCCAATTTAACGTTTGAATTTCTGTTAGCTAAGGATGCAAGCAAATGCCGTTTGACATTTCCATTGAAAATTGAGTTAATTGACTAGTTTTTACCTCCATTAGTACCAATTTAATTTCTTGAATTCTTTTTTTTTTTTTTTGGTATTATCTAATTATATAAACTACACCAAACTTTCATTATCTTCTAGTGGGTACTTGATGGAGATCAACAAAATTCGGTGTTTTTCATATTTGTATTTGTATATTTTTGGCATTTTTATTTTCTTTAATCACTTTTGATAGGAAACTTATTTTTAGGTGATATTTAAGACATTATATTAGTTTTGATTTGTTTCTTTATTTAAGTTAATTTTGATTTATTTTCTTATTTATGTAAATTTGGTGATTTGTTACCTTTTGGGAATAAATTATCATATTAGGCTCTTAGGGTTTTCTGAAAGTTATTTTCTATATATAGTTCTGTAAACCTTAAGGTTAAGAGAGCTTTTGATTTGAATTAAAATAATATTTCTGCGTGAAAGTTGTTTCTTCCAATTTTCAGTATTTTTTTGAATTAATGAATTTTGATGTCTATTAGTCTGGTATTCATTTATAATCAACAACTCAGATGGTTTAACATATCATGAACTAAATGAAGGAACGTATGACACAAATGATGAAACAGTTGATCCAACAGATGATTGAGCTTTTAAAAGATTAAATATTTAATCTTCATACCTCAAAAATATTGTCAAATGTTAATTGGGATTTACCTTCAGTATTTGATGATTATCCTAATGAAGAAATATTATTATCCACAACAATAGTTCCATCATATATTGATGATCATAATAATATTGGGGAATCACAATAGATCGCAACATTAATTCACAATAATGAAAATTATTATTATGAAAATCAATTTTCAATTAATCTTTCTACCGCATCTAGTTCTCAATTCATAAAAAAAAAAAAAAAAAAAAAAAAAAAAAAAAAAAAAAAAAATTTAATTGAAACTTATATTGAAAATCATTGGATAGATTGGATGGGAATCATAAGAAAAATTGGAAAGTTTCACATTCTTGATGAGTATTTTATGAACATATGTGTTCAATATAAAATTATATTTTTAAAAAATTATTTTGGTAATGATATTGCTATAATTTTGAGGTCGAATTTTCTCTATCCAAGAGAGAATGATGGAGATCAACAAGATTAGGTGTTTTTTATATTAGTATTTGTATATTTTTGGTATTTTTATTTTCCTTAATTACTTTTGATAAGAAACTTATTTTCACCGATATTTAAGGTATTATATTAGCTTTGATTTATTTCTTTATTTAAGTTAGTTTTAATTTATTTCCTTATTTATGTAAATATGGTGATTTATTTTTTTTTTGGAATAAATTACCATATTAAACTCCTAGAGTTTTCTGAAAGTTATTTTCTATATATAGTTCTGTAAATTTTAGGGTTAAGAGAGCTTTTAATTTAAATTAAAATAATATTTCTATGTGAAAATTATTTTTTTCAATTTTTGTTATTTTTTTTAATCAACGAACTTTGATACTTATTAATCTGGTATTCATTTAGAATCAACAGACTCTTAGAAGACTTCCCTACATCAGTACTAGTCACTATTTTCTTGGGCCAAATAATCTGAACTTAATTCTAATGTCATGTGACATATACACATATATCATTGTTTTTTTTTTCTTCCTATATCAACTGGTTTTCTTTTTTCTGTATGTAGGGTTGGTTATATGTGATTATTTCAAAAAATTTCTATTCCCGTCAAAAGAATAGAACCCTTGAGATTATATTAACAAGAATATAGACGAATTTATGTGGTGGATCATCATCTATCAGGTCATATCTAGGGAGGCCATGGAGAAACTACTCAAGGACAGTGATGCAAAGATTTATATACAATATAATTGACCCGCGTGGATGGGCTAGAAAGGAACAACAATTCAACTAATGTGGAAATCATATTTTATGCAGAATATCAAAATAGAGGACCTGGAGCTTCTACTACTAGAAGAGTGAAATGGAAAGGGTATCACAAGATTAGTAGGACCCAATAGAGTCAACTTGGATTGAGTTACGGTTTGACTAGATCGGGTCAGAAAATTTTAAAATTTTTATTTTACTTTAGTGAGGAATCAAACTAATTACGTCTCTATATCTATAAGGTCTATGATAGTCTCTCTTTATACTAAAACTCAACTTGATAAATGTTGCTAAATGAACATGTCCAACAAAAGACGACACCCGAAATTACCTGGTTAGAAAAAAATCTGAACTTAAAATGATCTAACTTGATTTGACCTAGTAGTTACCTCTAACGTTAACACATTTTCCAAGGGAAATTATACCAAGATAATGGATGCTATTACAGCTGCTCCAAAATTCAGCAAGAGGCATTTTAAAAATAAAATCAAGAGAGGAAAGTACATTGAAAATGTAATTGTTGGAAAAGATAAAACAAATATCAATTTCATTGCTGATGGGATTGATCAAACTATCGTCTCAGGAAGCAAAAGCTACAAGGGAGACATTAGGACATATGATACAACAACATAAGGTAATTTTTCTTCTTTAAATATTTGAAAATTTCAAACCCAAGATTCATTGACACACATTCTAATATATAATGCAATATTCAACCTATGATAATTTCTAAATTTCAAATTCATTGTAGAATTAATTATGTTCACACATCTAACAATTGGATTGTTGTTAATCAAGGATCAAATGCCATGGTTTCACTGTAATGGATATGACAATCAAAAATACAGTTGGGGAAGTAAGAGAGCAAGTTGTAGCACTGCGTAGTAATGTTAATTCAGCTTTTTACCGCTGTAAATTATATGGATATCAAGACACACTTTACTCTTGTAACACCCTGTAAAACATAACATCTCATTTAAACACTTCATTAAACATTAAACATAAAGTTAACAAAATTGAAAGATAATCAGAATTGGGTAAACCAAAGAGTTAGTATGTGTAACAATTAGAGGTAGAATTGAGTGAATTGCATCTAAATGGATAGAGATAAAGCTAGATGAGTGAAATGAACTTAAATGGAAAAAGTAGCGACTTAATTTAAAGAAATTAACAAATTAGTAATTCAATATATAAATTAGAAAATATAATGAAAGGTGAGACCCACCAACCACTAACATGGAATAAAAAAATTAAAGCTCGAATAAAAAAAATACATTACCTTTACGCAAATCACACTTGTACCAAATCACATCCCACACCACTTCTTTTTTCATATCTTTTTTATTTTAAGATATATGTATATGATTAACTTAAAAAAAAAAAAAAAAAAAAAAAAAAGAACACCTACTTATCTCCTAAAATGGCCAAACCTTGAGAAGAGAAGAACTCTATTCATTTCTTCAAATTTCCTTAAAAAATTTCCATCAAATCTCACATAAAGCTTTACCAAATTAATCAAAGAACTAAAATCCCTAATTAAATTAGTGGAAATTAGGATTTTAACACCAAAGGAGAAGGGGGCGGCCTTAAGTTCTCAATTTAGGTAAAAATTCTAATTTGGTTTTAATTTCAATTCTCATAGCATAAATAAATGGAATAAGTGCTAAATATATATGTTTGAGATAGAAATTGAATTATATGATTAAGGAATAAAAAATTCAGACTTTAAAAGTCATGGGTTAGGGTTTGAAGGAAACTTATCTAATTAGGGTTTAATTTCACAAATTCATATTTATTTGAGTTAAATTTGAGGTTTTGTTGAATTTGTAGCTTCAAGAATTGAAGAAAAAAGAAGATTGTGGGGTAATTAAATTGCTAAAGTATTGATTTTGTAAGCCAAATAATCAAGGTGAGTAATAAAGATACCATTATATTTGTTTTTTAATCCAAATGAATGAATTTAGATTCCTATGGTGTTGAACTCCTTGTGGTCGACCATAAAGACTAATGTGTTATTGTGTTTCCTTGGATTATTGACCTGTTGATTCCTTGTTTCATCAATATGAACCATATTGATTAGTTGTTCCTTGTTATATTGAAAGTGTGACTCAATTGTGAAATGACCTTTATTAGTCGAACCCTTTTATGTGAATCATTATGAACTATTGTAATTGACCAAATTGTTGAGTGATTGATTGTTCAATATGAGTTTAAAGAGGTTCAATGACAGAACTGTCACACCTCAAAATCATTGGTGCGATGGTCCTAGAGCAAGGGTAGGAATAAGGCCACCGTACACCTGTAGAACCTTTAGCTAACCTAGATCAAACATACAACACATACTAGCATCATGCCAAACATCCATATCTTATATATCTCATCAAACTGATATGACACTTCCTCTTGTTCCTTACCGATCAAAAGATAATTCTAACATCAATATGGAATAAGGGAAAGTCTACAATGCTATCCATGGCAACAAAAGAATAAGCAACATAACACACATCTACGGAGCTTCTAAGGGTATACTTTTCACAGACATGAATACATATATATAATTCAACTATTATCCAAAAATATTACATAAAAGAGTCTTCTTATGGAGAAGGAAATCAAGAAGCTTTGTCTTCAGGATTAACTCTCTCTCAAGCTAAGCTAGAACCTAAAATCCATATAAGAGTGGTGAGCCTTCAACTCAGTAAGATGTGAACAATCAAAATGAAAAACATATATAGAATACCTAAATAGCAAATCTTGAACATATACCATGGTATTAGAAAGAAATCTTAACATATATATTAATATCATAAGTGCTTACAAAGGGTAGCACTATCCAATCATTTCATAATACATATATGAATATCAAATCA
>CANXYC010057956.1:0-54773 GCA_948193065.1 Aleurites moluccanus
TATATATATATATATATATTAAATTAAGAGAGAATTATACTTTAATTTGAAATGTGTTATGAAAAAATTTGACTCAAATAAGAATATTTAATATATTATTATAAGTGATTTAAATTATCAAATTTATTTTCAAGTATGTAATAATTTTAATTTAATAAATGAAAAGTGATTTTATGGTAAATTTAAAAATGACTGTGAATAATTTCACATTTAAATAATACAAAATAATGACTAATATAATAATAATTATTATAACTTAAGTTATAGTGAAATTCAAATGTGCTAATTTTTTGGATTTTAGCTAACCAAATCTTAATTTTGGCTGGCCAAAAGTAATTCACCATAATTAAGTTTTTTTTAATATTTTATACGTGCCATCCATAAATATTATTTCATCACGTCTTATAATAAACGTGTTAATTATAAAATTCACAATTATTAAGAATTTTTATTTTATTTTAATTTTTCTAATTCACTTATTACTTAAATTTTTCTCTACCTTTCTAATTATCTCATATTTTATATCTTTTAATTATTATTTTTATTTTTAATATATTTTTTAATAAACATATTATTATAATATTAAAATTAATTTTTAATGAGTAATTTAATTGAGATATGAGACAATTAAATTAAAATATATAAAAAAATTAAATCCTTTATTATGAGAATTAATGAGTAAATATTAATAACATAAATATTTGTATAGTTTTTTTTTTTAATCTAACCATAAGTATTTTTATTTTTATTTTATAATTGATAAGATTAAATTATATTTCGGAATTCGTAATTGTCCTTTTCAATATGTGTATTTTCTCGATTCTGAAATTTTACTATCAAATATAAATGTATATAACATTTATATAGTTAATTTGCACAGAAACTATAAGAAATTAGGTGTGCTATTAATGACCTATCACATTAATTAAAAAAATTATAATTTATTTTTAATATGCAAAAAATTTATCATTTTCATTCCATATCTCTATTAAGCCATTTAAAGACTGGATCAATTGAGCTACAAATCTTTTTCCTAATTATACAGCGCATTTCAGTTGCGTGAAACGTGGTTGAGCCAGGCATTCAAATAATATAAAATTATAACGAATGATTCAAACCGGCTCCACTGTTGGGATTGTGGCTTAATTAATTACACACCTAAACAATTAAAATGAGACTAATAATTATTATAATTATAATTATAAGTTCATAGTTTCTGACTATTTATTGCAAATTAAATAAAAAATAGAAAGAAAGAACATTCTTGGCTGCTTCAATATTAAGGTATATTCTTTCTTTTTTTTTTTAAAGAATATTAGGTATTCTTAATTCTTAATTTGTTTAATATTTTTTTATAAATATATTATATGGGTAATAAATTTGGAACTAAATCTAAGCAAAGCATGGCTGGCTCCACGCATTAGTCACGTTTGCATGAATATTTAAAAGGAGCTAAAATTAATTCAAAACTTACTGAATTTCTGAATCAAACGATTTATACGAAAATTTCGTATTAAAGTAAAAATTTTATATTCGAATTTCAATAGATTAAATTTTTCTGAGTTAGTATTAGCTATGAAATGTGAATAAAAATTATTCTTATACTTTTTATAATATAAATATATTTTTTGAAATAAAAAAAATAAAAATTAATTTTTGCACGACGTGAAACCAGTTAATTAAGGATATTTAATCTCTCTTAATTAAATAATTAAAAATTAAATTAAATAAGAACCATAATTGAGAAATAATTAACTGATAATGACACTCTTTACATGTGATGGGATTCATCACTTGTCCACCCGATGCATCATAAAATACGTATTAGGGTTTAGCTTAATTATCCAATGCATGGATTACAGCTAGCTTTTGACTTAATCATAGATTTGTACATAAAATAAAGTTTTGTCAATTTGCATGTGTGTTAATATTATATAAGGCAGCCAATAGGATTCTTAATTAGAACCAAAACTAGTTTTAAATTGGTATAGACCTTATTGGATTTATAGTAATTCTACAGTTAGTTTGGATCTTACACTGAATCTATATATATAGACTACAGTACAGGGTGACACTTAATGGAAAAATCCAAAAAACTACTATATATTATATTTCTTTTCTTGATTCATACATCAACATTATATATATTATTATTTATTGACTCGAGTAAAAAAAATTCGTATTTATTGAACTCAAATTTTATAAATAAAAAAAATATTATGAGAATTTTATTTATTGTAAATTTTTCTTAATTTAAATATAAATTAATCAGACATAATAAATTTAAATATTAATTAATCATAAAAAAATATTATATATTATTTTTGTTGTATGATACCCATATTATTAAAATAAACTACTATACATAAGTTCTAATTAATGTCTATGTTCCCTAACTAATTCTCTCAATTTATTAATATTCTTTCGGTCGTAGGTCATTGTGCCCTTAAATTATTGCTATAAGGCACGAGTGACCTACACCTCTCCCCCTAACAAGTCAACCAATTTCTTATATCAACCCTACCAAAATCGACCTTTTCTGTGGCTATGATTAAAAGTAGGGTATTTTATTTTTATTTTTCTTTTCAATTTTGCGTGTAGTTGAGGGTACGTACAGTGCCAAGCTGGTTCAAAAAATTTATAAAACTGTTTGAATTTGATCCTATATATACTTTATTATTTGATTAATTTTTGTCCTTTCTTCTCCATTCGTTGCATGGTTTTCTCCTCGTCAGCTCCATAATATTGTATATATTCTATTGGTGTAATGTATACATTATTTTATGTCTTTTCTTAGTTCATATCTCATTGGTCTCATTAATTTAGGAGATAGATATATAAATTCTATAGGGTCAATGCAAATTTAATTAGCATCATTTCAATTTTTTGCAAAAGAATATATGTATAAATAATAATAGATGTAAACCCATTTATAAGAATCATTATTTAATTCACTATAATAAATATTAAAATTAATATTATTAATTTAATATATTATTTGATATATAGTGTTAAAATTAATAATTAATAATTAATAATTAATAATAATTATATATTTATAACATCAAATTGAGTGTGTTATTAAATAATATAAACAACAAGTTAATAGTGTTATCAAGTTATTAATAATAATCCTATAAAAAATTTTAGGTTATAAAGTTTTATATATCTGATAATAGTGTTATTAATTCTTATTAATATAAAAAAAAATTATTTTTAACAACGTAATTTACATGCTGTTAGAGACATTATTATTTATAGATGCTCTCAAGTCTCAACTTTATTTCATATGATGCCATGATTTACACTAGCTATATTTGCTAGTGGCCAAATTAATTTATGCAAGGGACAATTCTCAATCAAGAGATACATATGGGAAATTTTTTTATAAAGCAAAAAATTTTATTATAAAAAATTAATTAATATGAAAAATAATTTAATTCGTCACTGATTGATTATTTTTTTTACCAATAATAATTATCATATTATATTAGCTAATTTGTCATTAAATAATAAATTAGGTGATGAAATTTTAAAAATTATCATAATTGTATTTGAAGACAACATTTGATTAATATTTATTTTAATTAATAAAATTTATGAATTTTAATATATTAATTTTTAAAAATTATATTATATTTTTAATAACTAAATGCGTCACATAATAGAACCGTATATATTTGAGAAAGACACTTACTAGTTCCGTTTGTAGTAGGTAGTAGCTAATTATAAATGAATTGGCTTTATTAGACCATAGTTTTGTTTGTTAATTTTTTTTATTAAAAAAAATTGCTAATATTAAGTTGCTTAATTACCGTATTTAACTAATTAATAATTGATGATGACAAACTAGGAGTAGGATTGAGGACTGTAAGGCTCCACCAAAAATATATTAAATCTAGCAAGGCCTATAGATCTTAGTTAAATACTTATATATAGATTATTATTATTATTTTTTTTTTGTAGTGGATGGTATGAATTTTGTTACAATGTTTTTTTAACCCTAAAGCTATATACATTTTTCAAGTATGAAACTAATAATTATATTAAATCATAAAGATAAAATTTAAATTTAATATGAACATAAATTAAATCTCAAATTACAGATATTTAACTTTAAATAGTTAAAATTTCAGCATTGATCTTACCATTGAAACAATATCTCTTTCATGTACAAATTTGTTACAGTTACATGAACATTTCATTATTCTTAATTCCTGAATCTAGTTTGCCCTAGAATAAACTAAAAATGGTACCCTAGCTGGGTCATTATTTTGGTTGACTTGATATCTATTTGGAAACTCAAGAGGGGACATGCATCACTTACTCTGAAACGTCCAACTTTAATTTTATGGAGTACTAGCTAGCTTCCATTTACCTTCCAAAACTTAATGACTTGGTTGAGCACAAATTATTTGACTTTGTTAAGTGATATATGAAAGATTAAATCGAAATCAAGATTTAGAAATGGTTGATTTCTAAAAATAATTCACACACGTATTCAAATGGAATCTCATGCATGCATGCATGAAGGAGAAAAACCTTCTATTTTGAGAAAGAATTGAATTAAAGGGGATTAAAATTGCTATCATCCATACTTTTTTTTTTGTGAAAAAATATTATCTATATCATATAAATATTTTCATCCTATATATCCAATTAATGTGAATGTGATTTAGAATTCAATCATAATTCAAAATGATTAAGTTAAATTATACAATAACATACAATATTAAAGTATTAAGTTTATAATGAATTGAGTTTTATAATACAAAATATTTAATCTATTTATATTAAATTACCTTTTTTATTATAGTTCATTTATAATTCTTATTAATTCATGAATGTTTGTCACAGACACATTTTATATATTCAAATAAATTTAATAGCAATTCAGATGACTCCATTTTATATGCAATATATTTTTTGTATGGATAACTCTTTCTTAGCTCTTCACATAATTTATAACCTCTCAAATCAATATATAATTTCTCTTGGGTGCAAATGCTCATGGATTATTAGATAGTAACACCCAGCAAGATAACGGTTGTTAGGTGCCAATTTGCTCATGCCACAATTGAATGCAGCCAATGTGCAATGTTTGCCATGGAAGATTTTTGCATATAATATTAACTAATTATATCTATATGTAGACTACATAGACAATCAGGTGAAAGGTTTTGGCATTGATAGGAAAAGCAAAATGTCAAATTAAAAAATTGGATGACAAGCTCACTTTCTACCTTCCACTTCTAAAAGATTAAAAAAAAAAATCTTTTACATTTGGCTTTATTCACAATTTAAATTTAATACTTTAGAGATGATTTCGATATCACTTAATAAAATTTATCCATGAAAAGTCTTTTTTTATATAATAATAATATACAATAATTCTTTTTTCTTTTGAGAAAAATAATATACATTGTTATATATTATTTTCCTTCCAACAAATTAAACCAACCACCTCATAATTTTAGGATACATAATGTTATAAAAAAAATTCCTTATAAATTTAAATGGCGTATAGTACTTCTAAGTACTTCCAAATATCAACAGCTAATTTAATTATTTCTTTATTTTTGTTGTTTTCCATTTGTTAAGTAATGACAATAATTAATTATTTTTTTTAATCCCTATCAAATTGTCCATGTTCTTATGGCTTGATTTGCTATATTTAGTCCTTTTATACCAATAAAAATCAACTTAATTAATGATAAAAGATATAGCCAACTCCAGGCTTCCTAGTAATAAGCATATCTAATTTTAGTATTATAATAAATTTAGCAGAATCATACCTCAAAAGTTAGTTAAAAATATTGAAGAAATTAAAATTTATATAAATATCTCACATTAAACTTTCATATTTTTATCATAGAATTCAAGTCTCATATCTTACAATTAGGATCATAACACATCACCATGCTCTGCAATCTCTTGAGGCCAAGCTTTTTCTAGTTCCAGACGAATACTGCAACATCGATATCATTATCATACCACTCGATAATCGACTTTGATACTAATTGATATAAATTTTAAGATAATTACATCCCAAAAATTAATTTAAAGGATTTGAGAGTCTAAAATCCATATAAATGTTATATTAAAATCTCATATATACTTTCAATGTGGGATTTAAATCACATATCTTGGGATTAGAATCCTATCAAAGGATAGATTTAAATTTAAATTTTTTTTTCTTAATACTAAAAATGAAAAAAAATAAAAAGAGAAAGAAAAGAAAATAGGTAATTGAAATTAATTTCCTAAAATATGAATAAATATGAATTTTCTTTCTTAGGTTTTACAATTTTTTTAAAATTTTTTTAAGAAAATAGACTCAAGAAATTAAAAGAGCATTAGCTCTAACAAGACCAATAACCTCTTCCATCCAAATATTCTCCACTCTAGACATGGTTATCAAATTGGACTAAATAAAAAAAATTAAGAGAATTTTTTGAGTTATGGATTTTATTTTTATTTTTTATTAAAACGATGTCATTTTTGTCAATGAAAAGAGCACTGTTTTGAGTTAAAAGAAATTAAGAAAATTTCAGTAGTTTTGTTTCAATTTTATCCGACACCAAAATCATAATCCTATTACATGTTACTTTATTGCGTGAGTAGATGTTTGAGCAAATAAATATCTATAACTTATTATATATATATATGATTTTTGACTTAATATAATTATATAAATTTTTTATTTAATCATAATTGTATTATATTTATTTTCATCATATATATAATAAACGTCAAATTATATATATATATATATATATATATTATTTAATTGGTTCGATCATGGTTGAATTTTTTACTCTAAGTTTTTATTGGTTCTTTAACTAATCCAATTCTGAAAAACATTGACTCTAAAAATAGAGAAACTTATGAGAACCAAATTACTTAGGTTTTAAGAATTTCAATATTTAATAAGTTCTCCTATTAATCAATACAATATATATATATATTGCTAAAATTATGTTTCTTCCTATTTTTAGGCAATAAAAGATCAAAATGTTGATTTTATAAAATTTAAAAACTGAAGTGTTTAGTTTTGAAAACAGCCTACAGTGTAAACTTAACATTTTGTTTTTGATAATTAATTTTTTTTTTTTTTTTTTTTTGAGGAAGTGAAATTAATATTGATACTCAATATATAATGGCTAGACTCCAACCTAATATTGTGAAAATTTTACGCATTCTAATAGAGTGCCTCTAACCTCCAAATGCTTATAGGTCCCATCAAGCCCTTCTATAATTTGAGGGCGAGTCCTACACAAATCTGTATGGATTTGTGCTAAGAATTCGTTCCATATCCCTTAATGTTTGTACAAGTCTTTAGGTCTTTTTGGTTGATGATTAGAAGCCCTCTTGTCTTATTATAAGGCAAAGCAAAAGAGCTTTCAAAAGTTCAAGCAGGGAATAACCTTAAGAAACACTTTGAGGTTTAATTAAAATTTAACCCTTAAAATTTTATGAAATTAATTTTATTCAATCAACTATAGTATTTATAAATAAATTTTAAACTAACAACAAGGATATAAACTAGTAAAATTAGAACTTTGAAGTTCGAAGTTGTAAATTGTAATGTGAAACAACTAAAGCAAGTGATCTCGTTAATGTTTCGTTATATATTTTCATTGGAAGGGGATGGAAAAGGATTAATTTTTTTGTTAAGAAATATGTACTAAAAACGATGGTTTATTATCTTAATTTCACTCTTAATCTTGTGTGAAATGCTATAGTGAGTGTTTGGATTATAAAAACCCATTAACACTGCAGCGTGTAGTGTTTTTCTTTCAATTAGTGTTTGACATTGTAATTGAATGAGTTTTGGAGAGTGAATTAGGTTTTTTTTTTGAGAAACTGCAAGTAGCAGTTTATTTCACGTAATCTCGTTTTACACAAAACTCATTATTTGACAATAAAATCTTAATTTGGTAATTGGATTGTCAAACACCCATTATTAGATATATGAATTGCAGCAAAGATGATGAACAAAGTTTAAACTCTTGATTAGTTCATGAAATAGTATAAAATAAGATGCCAACAGAAGAATTTGATTGAAATCTTAAATACGTAATAATTATTATATATAGAAAATATTTTCCAACTATAATTTTATAAAAAGAAAAAATTAATTATTGTATTTCTTTTATTATAACTTGATGAATTCTAACTTTTCATCGTTTTGCTATTCTCTTGAATGATAAAAGAGCAGACTAGTTTATTAATGAGCTTTGATTTTATGATATTAAATTTGCCTTCAGAGCTGTCAACTTGTAATTTCAAAACTTAGTTAAAGCCTAATTGATAATAGTTTATAAATAATTTCAAGCTTTGTAATTTCATTAATTTAATACCCAAAATGCCAATAAACTTTGGAAAATTTACAACAGAAATATCATACTTACTATTTACAAACAGTATATATAATTTCCTGTGCTTAAAAGAAATGGAAAACAATAAAGAACAATTGAAAAAAAGAAAAGAAAAAACAATCTTAGATTGTACTAGATAACCAATCTAAAAAAAACAAGCATTAATGTAAATGACAAGAAACCTGAAAAAAAAAAAAAAAAAAAAAAAAAAGCAAAAATGCCAAGCATTATTGTAAATGACAAGAAAGATTCCTGGAATTGTAGAAAAAATACCAACTTTCTGCAGAAAACCTGGAATTACTGGCAAAATCCCAGCAATAAGAGCTGCCATAGCAGCCAAATTGAAACCTCCACTGTAAAAAATATGCTCCATACTGACTCAAAGTTTACAAGTCAAGTCCTTAACACTTAAATTAGTCCTTTGAATAAGATAATAATCTGCTAATATTATGCCCATAATTGGACCCGACAAAGCAGAGAGGCCAACTAACCATGTAGAAAAAAAGGTTTCACTCGATTTAAGCAATCTCCAAGGTTGAAAAGCAATACCAAGAAAAGCAGTTAAAACGGCTCCTCTACTAAATGTAAACTTTGACGGATTAAGATTAACAAGTGCATTGGCTGGTGCCACAACATTTGCAGCTATTTGTTGTAATTGTTGCTAGGCTGATTCCATTAATGGCTAGAATCATTGTACTTAACCCACCAATTTGTTCAAGAAGTTAAATTGGACTAGATATAACATGAACAAAAATCACTTTTGTTGATGATGTTACAGCTAACCCAACAAATGTAAATAACCCCATAAAAATTGGAAGACCAGATTAGCCAATAATAAATGGTCAGTTTTGGCTTCTTGCCTATCTAGTAAAATCTGGTATGTTTAGTGCAAGAGTAGCCCAAAAACTTATATTTGATGTTAAGGAAGGGAAAAAAAAGAGCCCAAAATTGAGAAGAAGATAGTCTAGAAGACAAAGCAAACATATGACCAAAACCACCAGATTTAATATAAACCCAACTGAGTGAACAAGAAGTGAGTGTGATTAAAATTGGAGCAGAGTATTTTTCTAGGTCTATAATTCCTTCCATTCCTTTCCAAACAATAGCAAATTGAGCAACCCAAAAGACAATAAAACAAGCAACTAATGGGGAAGTCCCTAACCAACGCAAGAATTGAGAAAATGAAAATTCTTTAATGAATTTAGGCAAAATAATAAAAATTGCCCCACCACCAATCCAAGTTTCAATTCCATACCAACCAATGCTCTGAGCAGAGTTGGGATATAAGCCCCATGGATTCCAAAAGAAGATCTAGTTATGTCACACCCATTCTTCTAGTCCATTAGGGATAGATATGAAGCTAAAAGAACCCGTTAGACTGTCTGAATTTACACTGAAAGATTTTTTTTTTTTTTTATTTAACTTAACTATCTTCCATCAGTTGATTTCCCAGATCGGTGGAGGATAGCAAAACGGAGCTATACTGCTATCTAACCAGTAATTCATTCATTTTATACATCTCAACTTTAATGTAAGGTTCCAATATTTACCTGCAACACTGGTGAGTGGAGGACAAATCCAGCACCGAGAGCTGCTTAGCAAAATGGGCTTGTCCCACATCATTAGTGAAAGAAAAGTTAAAATGATTTATAAAGTCCAGCTAATTATAATTGAAAAATTTAGGTAATCATTTTAAATAATTTGAGTTAATTATTTTAAGGTCGAACTATAAAATAATAAATTATTTCGAGCCAGTTTATAATCGAGAAGGCTAATTAGAGTTATTTATGGAGCATGAGCACTAATAAACCATAATAGCGAAGTTTAATTTTTACTAATCTATTGGTCTGAAACTTAATTGCGACTAGAATGACCAACTCAAAAAAAAATAAAAAAATAAATAAAGTGGTTTACTTAAAATTGAGACATAAAACAACAATTTATTACAACCCAATTTCGGGACAGCCGTTACAAGCTAAGACTGGGAAAGATATGCCATAATGTGTGCCTGGATGCCCTATAAGGATTAAAGGTACTAATAGAATTAAATAGGCTACAACAACTGTGGTCATCCTTTGCCACCAAGCTATCCCAAGATCAACAAGACTACCTGCTAAATAATTCCTTTGAGAAGGTGTTGTTGGCTTGAGATCATCATTGGTAAGGGTTGGATCAGATTCAAATTCATCAATTTTTGGATTGTAATTTGTGGGGTGACTTGATGCCATATGTGGCATGTTAAAAGGGTATATTTCTTATTGTGAAGAAAGTTTTGGTCATTTGGGAAATTTCATTTTGTATTTTTGATATGGTAGTTGGAGATGAAAAAAGTTTCGAGCTTTTGGGTATTGCAGAGGTGACAGAAAGGTGGTGATGGTTGGGATAAAGACAGATGAAGGCTAAAACATTTGAACACTATTAGAATATATATATGTTGTACTTAGTGCTTTATACTATATTTTATACTTACTATCTAATTTTTTTCCTCAATTAGTTTGTTAATCTTGAATATAAATCTATTAGACTCTAAAAAAATACACACTAATATATAATAAAATATTTTTTCTTAATATATTATCAGAGATTTTCTCTATGCACAATTTTTACCTTAAATTAATTATCGATATAAAATTTTTTGACCTAAATTAATTGTCAGTATCAATTTCCTTGATCTGCATACAAATCTTCAATTTGCATCTTTAGTTCTCAATTTGCTACAAATCTTGGATTTGTATTTTTAAGTTCTTGGTTTGCATATAAATCTTGGATTGGTGTGTATATATAATAATAACAATAATAATAATAATAATCAAGGAATAAGTACGAAATAGTATCATATTGTTTGGCCTATTTACACTTTATGATTTATAAAAAAAAAATTTAACAAAAAAAGATATGAGGTTTTTGGGGTTTATGTCATTGATATAAGTTTTGGAGCTTGATAATGTATTTGGAATATCTTTTGGAATTCATTTGTAGAGTTTAAAATTAAAATTTTTAAATTTAATTTTTGACAACCACTTAAAATTAAAATTGAAATTTTATTTATAATTTCATAAAATTATAATATAATTAGAAAAATAATTTTATAATTTTATTTTTAACTCATAAAAATTATAATTTCATAATCATCATTATCACCGCCGAAACCGCCGTCGCTGGCGATCCACCATCATTCTTAATGTCAGCATCAATGTCATCGTCACTTCCATCATTATCAATTTGTATTCAATTTCAATTTAAATTTTAATTTTTTTATGTGAAATAAATGTTAGAATTATAATTCTAACATAATTCTAATTCTAGTTTATTGAAATTAAAATTAAAAATTTTTAAATTCAATTTCAATTTCTAACTCCAAATGTACCCTTAGATTTGGAGGTTGGGACTCCATTTTTAAAGGGGACATTGACAGTGGTTAAGAGGAGAAATGGTGGTGGCTTGGGATTGAAATTTGGTAAGTCCAGTGGAGGAATGGCGAAGTCCGGTGAACAACATTTTCTTGGGCTGCAGATATGTCGAAGAAAAGAGATCCATCATGGTTCTCCGATCAAGTCCTTTACTTCATAGGCAGATTCATGTAATCATAGCTCTAATTTTTTCTCACATTTTATCAAATGCCAAACAAAACGCAATCAACAAACAAAACTTCAAATCCCTTCCATTTCTTGTATTTTTTAATTACCAAACAAGCAAAAAAAAAGGAAAAAAGGAAAAAGATAAACAAAATAATTTTTTATTTTTTAAATATTTTTAATTTTTAATAAAAATAATTTTTTTTTTATTTTTAATATATATTAATTTTTAATATTTTATTATTAAAAAATAAAAAGTGGGACTCACGTCTATCCACATCAGCACTTTGCTAATATCAATATTTTCAGAACCGATCGTTAAAAAATCGATAAAAGTAAAGTGTTATAAATTTAATCGAAATTGAATCAATTAAATCGATATACATATATATAATTTGACATTTATTATATATATGATAAAAATAAATATAATATAATTATGACTAAATCAAAAATTTATATAAAATCATATTTTTTTTTATGTCAATCCAATCACATTAAATTAAAAATTATATGTATAGTAAGCTATAGATATTCATTTGCTCAAGTATCTATTCACGCAATTGGGTAAAATATAATAGGATTATGATTTTGACGTTGGGTAAAATTAAAACGAAACTATTGAAGTTCTCTTAATTTTTTTTTAACTCAAAACGGTGTCATTTTTGCTTGACAAAAACGACGTCGTTTTGATTAAAAAAATTTAAAAAAAAATAAAAAACTGACACATCTGAACTGAAAAAAACAGTCTGATTCGATCGGTTCATTGGTTAATCGACTGATTCATTAGTTTTTTATCTGATCTTTTAAGGACGTGTAAAAAAGATTGACTAGTCTGATTCTTAATTCATTTTTTAATTTTTTAATTTTATCAATCAATTCGATCCGATTTTGATAATCATGGCTGATATTATTACTAATAAGAATCTAAAATACTATAAGAACAAATCTCATATCCATTTTTGCATACTCCAAAATATAAATGAACAAAAACACAGTATTTTTTTATATTTATCCCTATAATTAAATATAATATAAAGAAATTAATATTTAAATATCACATATAATAAAATAATAATAAAAAGAAATTAAATATATATTTAACTATGTAAATAAATACATATTTAGAACACACAAATAAATAATAAATTTACATTCCAATTCTCCAACATTAAAAAAGGGAACGTATCGTTATAACTGGGCGTGTTACTTATGATTTATAAAGTTGATAGCTATGGTGATTCAAAAAGGCCATGTGCCATTCTTTTATTACTTAGGAGTGATTTTAAAAGCATCCAATTAGGTGTCCTACAATCCCATAACCCATCCATACTGACGCAACGTATAAGCGTTCAAATAAGAGTATGAAACTCAAAAATAGAGAATTGAATATTTTATTAATCAAAAGCTGTCAAACCCTAAAGTTTTACAAGTTATTTATAGATAATAAATTTAAGAAAACCCAAGAAAACTGATTTGATAATTTATTCCGAAAAGGAAGTAAATCACCAAATCTATATTATAATGAAAATAAAAATATTATATAATAACTGCCTTAAAAAAAACGCACCAACAGATTTTTCTACCTAAATTAAATAAGAAAACAAAAACTGCTAAAAATAGATAAAAAGCATAAAACGGAGGCATAAATATTAGAATTTGACCTTAAAAGGCTGTCAGTCATCCTAGTAGCAATGATATCTAATTTTAGTATTATAATAAATTTAGCAGAATCACATCTCAAAAAGTGGCTAAAAAAGGCCCAAATTAAGCTGCTCTCAGAAGGCCAAACGGGCCCCGACCCAACCGGCCCATAAACTATTTGAGCTTCTGCTTCTGTTTCTTCTTATCTAAGTAGTCAAAGAATTCGAAACAAACACTCTCCACATCAATCTCCTCCACTTGGGAAAAACTCGTCCTCAAGTTGGGCTCAACATCTGGATATAACGGCTCATCAGAATTATGGAAAAGTGACAAGTCTACAATATTAAAAGTGTTGGAAATTCCAGTGCTCTTTGGAAGATCTATAACATAGGCATTGTTGTTGATCTTCTTGGTGATGGTGAAAGGCTCATATGTCCTCGGTTGTAGCTTACTGTATGACCCAACTGGAAATCTTTCGCGCTTAAAGAACACCATAACCTGATCTCCAACAGAGAAAACTTGTTCCCTTATATGCTTGTCAGCAGCTTTCTTATACTTCTGGTTGGTCTCTTCTAACTTCTGCTTGACTTCCTTGTGTACTTCAACCACCTGTTTAGCCATGTGGTCTGCTGCTACACTCTTACCTATTTGTTTAGGCAGCTGAACCAGATCTAGAGTGTGCTGAGGCGCTTTAGTATAAACAATAGAAAATTGAGATTTACCAGTAGCACTGTGGATTGCATTGTTGTATGCGAATTCTGTCTATGATAAAACAACGTCCCACTGCTTTGGCTTGTCACTACAGATATTGCGAATCAGATTTTCCAACGTCCTGTTGAACACCTCTGTCTGACCATCAGTTTGGGGGTGGGCTGTGCTATTGAAGTTCAATGATGAATTAAACAGCTTCCACAAAGTCCTCCAAAAATGACCAAGAAACTTGCTATCTATGTCTGAAGTTATACTCCTGGGTACCCTATGCAAATGGACTATTTCCTTGAAAAATAATTTAGCCACACTCGATGCATCAGACGTCTTTCTACAAGGAATGAAATGAGCCATTTTGGAAAACCTGTCAACAATAACAAATACAGAATCTACTCCCCTTTGTGTTCGAGGCAAGCCCAATACAAAATCCATTGACAAATCCTCCCATATATTTTTAGGAACAGGCAGAGGCATGTAAAGCCCAGTATTTTTAGACTGGTCCTTGGCAGTTTGACAGACATAACACTTTTTCACATACTTAGTCACATCTCTAAGCAGTTGAGGCCAATAAAATCTCTTTCGGACTGCAGCAATAGTTTTATCACGGCCCAAATGTGCGGCTAAACCACCGGCATGTAAATCTCGAATCACTTTCTCTCGCAATGATGTTCGAGGAAGGCAAAGCTGATCCTCTCGCATTAGATACCCATCCTGCACAAAGAACTCCTGCATAGGTTGACCAGTTGAACATGTCTCCCAAATCTGTCCAAAATCATCATCACCAACATAACAGTCCTTCAATTGATCAAACCCTAGAATTTCCTGGCTCAAGGTGATTAACAAGCCAGCCCACCTACTAAGCGCATCTGCTACCACATTATGCACTCCCGACTTGTGATGTATTCTAAACAGAAACTTCTGCAGGAATTGACACCATCTAGCATGCATGTCTTTACTGATCCTCTTCTGGCTGTTCAGGTATTTTAAGGCTTCATGATCAGAATAAAGTATAAAATTTTTCCCAATCAGGTAGTGCTCCCAAGTCTTCAAAGCCCTTACCATATAGTAGAATTCTTTGTCATAGGTGCTCCATCTCTGTCTTGCCTCATTGAGCTTCTCACTAAAGAAACAAATTGGTCTCCGTTCTTGAGAAAGGACAGCTCAGACTCCCATCCTGCTGGCATCACAATCGACTTCAAATAGCTTGTCAAAATTGGGTAAGGCCAATACTAGGGCAGTGCACAATTTTTCCTTCAGAATGGCAAAACTGTTCTCTGCTTCCTCTCTCCATAAGAATCTTCCCTTCTTCATGCACTCAGTGACTGGCACTGCAATGGTGCTGAAGTTCTTTATAAACCTCCTATAGAAGGTAGTCAACCCATGGAAACTCCGAACTTCATAAACTGTTTTGGGAGTAGGCCACTCTCTGATTGCCTTCACCTTCGCCTAATCCACCTGTATTCCATCAACACTAACAACATATCCCAATAATAGCACTTTGTTTATTAGAAAACTGCACTTCTTAAGATTAACATATAATTTATTGGCCTGTAGGATTGTTAGCACTTCTCTTAACTGCATCAAATGCTCATCTTCTATCTTACTGTAAATCAGGATATCATCAAAGTAAACCACAATGAATTTACCAATAAAAGGTTTAAGCACCTGATTCATCAGCCTCATGAAAGTGCTAGGAGAATTGGAGAGTCCAAAGGGCATCACCAACCACTCGTATAACCCCTCGTTTGTTTTGAAAGCTGTCTTCCACTCATCCCTAGGTCGAATTAGAATCTGGTGATATCCATTCTTCAAGTCCAGCTTTGAGAACCACTTAGCTCTATGTAATCTGTCCAACATGTCATCCAGCCTAGGAATTAGAATTTTATAGCCCACTGTTATTTTGTTGATGGCCCTACTGTCTGCACACATCCTCCAACTATCATCTTTCTTTGGAGTCAGTAAAGCTGGCACCGCACAAGGACTCATGCTTTCTTGAATATGCCCCTTTCGCAGCAACTCCTCCACTTTCTCCTTCAAAATCTCACTTTCCTTCGGGCTCATCCTGTAATATGGAAGATTAGGTAAGCTAGCTCCAGGAATCAGGTCAATATGGTGTTGGATGTCCCTCATTGGCGGCAACCCATCTGGAACCTCCTCTGGCATCAGTCCACTAAACTCTGCTAATAAAGGCCTAACTGCTTCAAGATGCTCCTCCACTGATAACTCTGCTCCTGCCTCATAGACTTGCTTCACCACCAAGGCATGAACCTGCTTCGTTTCTTTAATTTCAGTCTCAAATTCCTCTGTGACTATGAGAAAGTTCTTTCAACAGACTGCTTCTCCCTGCTCTTTAATAGCAGTAAGGTATACCTAACGCCGTCTTTTACCAGCTTGTATTGATTGCTTCTTCCTGAATGTTGAGCATCTACGTCATATTGCCATGGCCTGAAAAATAACAAATGGCACACATCCATGTCTAGCACATCGCAATACAACTCATCATGATACTTGCCAATCGAGAATGAGATTTTACATCGTTCTGTCACCTCAATGCTTTCTACTCTGGATTTTATCCACCCGAGTGTATAAGGGTTTGGATGCTTCTCTACAAGTACCCCCAGCTTCTTTACTGCCTCTCGCTCGATAATGTTCTCCATGCTATCACTATCAATCACAACAGCAAAAATCTTGCCCAAAATGGTGCACCAAGTCCGAAACAGTTGATGGCGTTGGGATTGCCCCTCTTGCTTTGGAGCTAACATCATCCTCTGCACTACATACACAGATTCCTCGGCTTCCTCACCTTCATAATCTTCATCTTCACCATCAGACTCATAGCAATATTCATCTTCCTCCTCTTCTCTAGTAACCACATTTACTGTTTTCCTCTGAGGACATTCATTTGATCTATGCCCAGGTTGATTACATCTGAAATATTTTCCAGTAATAGGTCTGGTATAAGGATTGATGCTCGCACCTTTCTGCAACTACGCCCCCTTCTCCTTTGTTTCAGTCATAGTTCGCTTGTCGGCTGTCTTGTCCTCCTAACTGCACTCTGCATTATAGTGATTATTATTGTTGCCACTATAATGCTCATTTCTCCCTAGAACTTCTGGCACCACTCTACCCTTCTCTAGTGAGTTAGCAGCCTTGAAATTATCAAAGCCTCTCCTGCTCCTTTCTTGTTGCATTAGCTCCGCCTTCATTGCCATATTTTTTGCCTCAGATAAAGTCCGCAAAGTTTGAACTTCAATTCTGTCTCTAATGAACAACTTCAAACCATCAAGATATCTAGCCACCTGCTGCCCTTCTGTCTCTGACAAGTTATTCCGTTCAGCCAAACGCATGAAATCAGCTGTGTACTCATGCACTGACCTATTGCCCTGCTGGCACCGCTGGTATTGCTGGAACAGAATTTGTTCATAGTCTGGAGGTAGGAATTCTTGCTTTAGCAGGTGCTTCATTCTGTACCAAGTGCGTACACGACCCTTCCCTTCTCTCACCCTTCTGTTCTGCAATCTATCCCACAATGCTGACGCTTCCCCTTTCAATCTACAAGCAACAAACATGACCCTCTTATCAGTTGGGGTCTCCATATAGTCAAAGAATCGGTCGATATCGGCAACCCAATCCAAAAAAATCCTCTATCCCTAAGCCACCATTAAAATAAGGTATATCGAATTTTAATCTGAAGTCGTTACCTTCTTTGTCATCATCCCGACGTCTATAATCATCTTTGTCATAACTGCCTCCATGAGGCCCACCATATCGTGGTTTGCCTCCATAACCAATGTCTAACACTTCTACAAAGTCATCTTCTTCTGAACTGTCTTCATGATAAGTCTGCCTGCGAACAGGAATAGGTCTGTCGACTGGGTCACTATGAGCAATAGCTGCCCTTGGCCTTCTGTCGGTTGGCCAGTTCCGGTTCACATCAACACTGAGAGCATCAAGGCAGTCCATAATATCATCAAATCGTTGTTTGAAAAGATGAAATCTGCGATCCATCTGTTGTTCTAGGCGTCCTTGTATACGTTGCTCCAATCATTGCAACGTTTCATCCCCAAGGATCGAGGCTCCAGTCTCTTGAGCATCGTCAAGAAGACCACCGCTTCCACTAACTGTAGCCATCGGCTCTGATACCACTTGACGCAGCGTATAAGCGTTTAAACAAGAGTGTGAAACTTAGAAATAAAAAACTTAATGTTTTATTAATCAAAAGCTGCCAAACCCTAGAGTTTTACAAGCTATTTATAGATAATAATCTTAAGAAAACCCTAGGAGACTGATTTGGTAATTTATTCCGAAAAGGAAGTAAATCACCAATTCTACATCATAATGGAAATAAAAATATTATATAATAACTGCCTTAAAAAAAATGCACCAATAGATTTTTCTACCTAAATTAAATAAGGAAATAAAAACTGCCAAAAATGGATAAAAAGTATAAAACGGAGTTCTAAATATTGGAATTTGACCTAAAAAGATTGTCGGTCATCGTTTTAGCAATGAGTTTGATTCGTTGTGCCGTTTCTCATTGGATTATGGCTGATAAAAGGCCAAATTATACTGCTCTTAGAAGATCAAACGGGCCTCGACCCAACTGGCCCATAAACTACTTGAGCTGCTTCTGTTTCTTCTTATCTAAGCTGTGCAAGAATTCGAAACAAACACTCTCCACATCACATACTATCATGAACTTTCACTTGTCGAATTATCCACCACACATGCAACAACGATCATCAGCTTCCACAGCAAGAATGACACGTGTATACTTGTCTTGAATCTCTCAAGTAATTAATTCAATCAATTCAACAGAAAACCCTGCCTTATATGGTGTTCAAATCAGACAAATTAATTTAAATCCTCTAACACTGCCCTTGGTCATTGTCTATCAAACACCATAGCCTATCTTCCATTACCAAATCTTACAACGAACAACAACAAATTCAAATTCCAAAATCCAAATCCAAATCAAAATCAAAATCAAAAGCCCACAAAAACCCATTTCTTTAAATTTCACAAATCACTAATTTGATGATCAGATCCATGGATACTCCAGATCAACAATCATTTTCAAGCTCATATCTCACTCCTTTATTAATCTCTCTATCAACCGTAGCTGGTGTCTCTCTGTTGTTCCTCTTATACCAATTTTTATTGATTAAATTTTGCATCAGAAGATCAAGAATTGAATTTGCTACCTATTTTGGCTTTGCAATACCAATTCAAGCAAGTGAAATGAATAGTTTAGGTGTTGAAGAGCATGTTCTTAATTCAATCCCAATTCTTCTTTACTCTAAAAATACTAATACTAATGATAATAATAATAATAATCAAAGTGAATGTGTTATTTGCTTAGGAGAATTAGAAGAAGGAGAAAAGGTACGTTCATTGCCAAATTGTGGACATTTATTTCATATCTTATGTATTGATGATTGGCTATTGGCTCATACAAATTGTCCAATTTGTAGAGCACCAATAGTTTCATCGCCAATTATTAATATTACTTCTGTTCTACAAGAATCTATTAATGGTAGATCAAGAAGAGAAATTCCTCAAGATTTAGCTCAATTTCTTGAAAATGGAGAAAATAGAGATTATGAAGATGGTAATATTGATAATAGTGGCCGCCACAGCGACAGCAATAGTGATGGTAGTAATGATAATAGTTGTAATGCTTTTACATCAGAGCAATCAACAAATGAGTTAGTTCGCCGTAGTTTATCAACAGTATTGCCAATGGAAGTTAAAACTCAGCGTTTCTTGGCCTTGAAAAGATCTTTATCCATGGATCAAAGTTTTGTTATTATTGATATACAAGGAGAAAGTGATGAAAAAGAAGCTTCTTCTTCTTCTTCTTCTTCTTTGAAGGGTATTTTAATGGAAAATAGATCTATGAGGCAGCTAGATCATGTCATATCTTCAAGATTATTGAGATCTTTATCGCTAATGAGGGTGGGTCAAAGTGCTTTGCCTACTGAAACTCTTCCTTTTTAATTAATAAAAAGATCGATCTCTTTAATTTCCTTTTTGTGTAGGGTTTCTTTAATTTATTTTACTTTGTGTTTAGGTAATGATCAATAAGTTAGGATACATATAGCTCAATTTCATTTATTCATATAAATTAATTTTGTGTTACTTTCATATTTTCTTTTATAGGGTTAATTTTATATCTGACTCATGTCGATTCCCTTGAGCTTTGTACTTGGTACATTTATGAATGAGTTCAAATAGAATAGGCCAAAACTAAGCAACTGAACTATAAATATAGTGCCCAGTGCCCACCAATAATAACTTGCAAGATCCAACTTTATGATGTCATACCCTCTAACCACTCATTCAACTAATAATAAGTTTTGAATTCACGTAGCATAACCAGGAAACTACCTAATAAACAATGCAAAATAATAAATTTACCCTTTACCATCTCCAATGATTGTAACATTCCATCGTGTGTTGCATCCATTCTTAAAAGAAAAAAATCATTTATAAGAGAAGTTTTTGAGTACTATGAACCATAACCTATAGAATCCAGAGATTCATATAAAAATATATATTTTGAGTCCAGAGATTCAGATTTTTAAAAATATATATTTATAGCAATGCCTACCATTGCATTGGGCAGTATAGTAAATTTGTGGAGGCATTTTCATTTGGAAAGGAAACACGAATAAAACCGAAACCGTATATGTAATAATTCGATGGGCTTATTCTTATAAGTTGGACTAAATAAGTTGAGTTCCAAATGGGCCTTACCTGGGTTTGTGCCTTCTTATCTTTGTGCACCTAAATTTAGTTTAATGATAAATATATATTGCGATTCTTGATTTGATTAAAATTTTAAATCTAAGTTATTTGTTTTGTTGATTCAGGATTTTATATTAAAATTATATTTTACTTTTTTTTTAATGTAATATCTCTTGATAATTAATAATCATTATTAATTTAAATTTGAGTCTAGTAAAACTCATAAGGAAAATAAAATTCTTCTAATTTTATTTTTTTATTTATAATATTCGAATTCAAAATATATTTAATGAAAAAAAAAAATTTATCACTCGATACATAAACGAATATAGTACATAAATGAATATTATAAAATGATATCTAATATTACTTTGATGTTAAATAAAAAAAGATAAAAGTTTAATTTAGTCCCTAAATTTATTTGTGATATTCAGTCAGATCCAAAATGATCTTTTAAATTAATTTAGCGTTATAATTTCATTTTAAAGCGTATTTAATTTAATTTTAACTGGAGAAAGAAATATGTATTACATATATTGCTTTTGGAGTGAGAAGTCAATTTTAATAATAAAAAAATAAAAAATAAAAATCCAAAATTCTAATTTCTCTCTCATGGCAACCGTCCTTGTCTCTATTTTTCACTCTATGGATTCTTCAATTCTTCAGTCCATAGCTTCCATTGCCTACTTCCCACCTCATTGTACTCAGTTGCTTAATACTTCCATTGTATTCAGACAACAATCATAGTTTAAACTATAGCTTACTCTCTCTCTCTCTAGTCTCGCAATAGCTTTTATTTCTTATGGGTGAGTGATGGCGATGATGATGTGCGATGCAATAGCGCGGTGGATGATGGCGGGTCAGCCATCATCAACAATGAAAAGCAAGAAGAACAAGACGAAGAAGAGAAATTGAATCAACTCTTGGTTTCTTGTGGGTTTGAGAAACTCGCAGACCTTAGGTTTCGGCGAAAGAGAGAGGGTTTAAGGGAAAAAAGACTCAAATTGTTTCATTGTTAAAGATAGGGAAGAAGAGAGAGGGAGACCCTTTATTTTTATTTCCGGCGAAGATGTATAGTTTAGATTGAAACATAGTCTAGAACTAAGGATGAAGGTAGAGTAAGGATTGAGTTTGAGCCAAGTCCAATATATTTTTGTGACCACCACTGATGCAATTACTTTAATGAGAATAATAATGATAGCTCCAATGATGAATTTGATGTGTTTAATGTTGGTGGTTTTGGTGAAACAATCAGCAACAAATCATCTCTGAGCTACGATTCCTCATTTGCAAGTCTAAATGGGATAAATCCACTTTTCACCTTGTTAGTACTCCTCTCTCTATTTGGGCAAAGAGAGTTTCATTGGGTATGAAATTTTAGATTTATTTTGTAATTATCAATACACTGAGAAATTGGTGAGTTCAATTTGAATTGGGATTTAATTTGCACTTTTTGTTAGTTATAATATATGCTTTGTTTATATTTGTTAAGAAATCTCAAAAATAAAGTGAATGAAGATGAAGATTGGAATAAAAATGGGTGTTTGAGGATTAATGCTGGGTTTTTATGCATAATAATGATTTTTTTTAGAGTCTTTTTGTTAATATCTATAATTTTTGTTTGGAAGAAGAAAAATGAGAATAAAAAGATGTTTTTTTTTTTTCATTTTTCAAATTATTTATTAGATTGTTGATTTTGTATAAATTGCACGCGATGTATTTAAGGCAAATATAAATTAAAGTATTTAAAATTTAAAATTTTTGAGCTCAATTAATCTAAAAGTCAATTTGAATTCAATTGAATGTTGATAACAAGTTCATGAGTTAAATTTAGTTTTTATCTAATAAAAAAGTATTAAAAATATTAAGTTGGTTTAAAAGATTATAGTGTGAATTGCATAGGCATCGATTGAATAAAGAGAAGAACGTTTGCTCAATCGAAGTATGTAAATAATGATGACATTTAATTTTTTATGTGTAAAAATGCGAGTGCATGCGATGCAAATTTTTTATTTTATTTTATATTTAATGTATATTTTTAAGTGTTATATTATTTATTAAAAAATATTAATTATTAAAATATTAAAAAAATATGTGATATCTAAAAAAATTATATGAAATAAAAAAAATCAAATATAAAATAGAATAAAAGATCTAGATTACAATTCAAAGGGTTAGAGATGTGTTTTAACTATTTCATTGAAAAATTAACATTTAGAATTTGAGTTCTTTAAGTATTAAAGAAGTGAATTTAATATTAATAAGATTAGTGAAGATTTATAATTTGAGTTTTTAGTTACTAATTTAGAAAGTTTTGTAATATAATAATTGAAATAATATTTCAAAATATTATAATTAAAATTTATTATTTCAACTAGTGATTGATAGCATTTAATTATTAATTGGCCAACCATCAACAAATAATTATAATCAATGAATAAAAATATAAAATAGATTCTAAATTAAAAATTTTAATTTCCTATATATATTGCAAGACATGCGCACCAAAACACAATACTACTAATATAATATAATTAATGGCTACTTTAAATTATATAATTAATTGAAATATTCTTATAATGATTGTCATTATGAAAGCTTACATATTATATAATAATCTCCTAATCATAGAGCCTTGAAAAGTGCTTCATGAAATGTGGTGTTTGAATTTCAATTTTGAGATAAAAAATTTTTACTGCATACATTGAGTTTTTAATTTCAAATGAAAAATGAAAGTGTTTAATATTTAAATAAAAATGTGTTTGATATATTTAAATTGTGTTTTTGAAAAATAGCTAGTAATAACCTATTAAAATTTTAATTGATAAATTTAATTTTTAATAAAATTTTAATTTGATAATTAAACAACCTCAATATAAGAAATGATTACTCACCTGCTGCAATTCTTTTTAAATGATGTATCATGGAAAGATAATAAGTGATCATAACCTTCCAATCTATCAAAGTAGCCATCAATCCACATCTACTTTACCTAATTGCTTGGCTCCTTTGGTTAAATCGTGAAAAAAAAAAGAGGTGCCATTAAAATAGGTGATGAGAACTATATGATTCATTTCTGTCTCTTACACATCCTTTAGTCATAGAAATAAAATAGAACTATAATAACCAAATTAAAGAAAAAGGGTTTTTTTTGTGTAATTGTTCAATTTTGGCATACAAATTTGATTTGTCCTTAATACATGTATTAACTAAATATCTAAATTAAAGAAATAAAAAAAAAATGTTTGTTTTTCTTTATGTAAAATGCCCATGTGGGTTGGTAGGCTCTATGAAAACTATAAAAACAGGACTCCACAAAGACTTGCTTTTTAAATTTCTTAATTAATTGATTGACATGTACACCTTGCAACTATCAATAACAAGTGTGCATTATTGCTTCTTCACAAGAGAGAATTTTGTTATATGGGACCCAAATCCAAAAGGCAATTAAGTTTACTAACCTCCCTCTTTGATTTTTTTGGGACACCCCCAACCAAAAGGGTACCCTACACTGTCTTTAGTTAAAGACATCGACCCTAAGGAAAGAAGGAAGGGAAGAAGGAAGGAAACTTAATGGAGTAATTTGTGCAGGAAATGATATGGATGGAATATACTATTTGTTTTCTTTAATTAAATGGCGATTTAAATTTAATTAATTTTCTTGATTAGGACCCAAAAGGAGCCCTATGAGGAATGCCTTTTCTTCTTCTTGCACTAGAAGTTGGAGGTGGAGGCGGCGTGGGCGGGTAAATGTCTTGTTGTGACCCTTCACGCAATTCTTCATCCTCTCTTGATGAGACTACCATTCTTGATATCCCTTCTCTTCTTTCTATTAATTCCTCATTCTTTGCCTCTAAGCTAAATCTTGCATCTCCATTTCTCTTTATTCCTACAAGCTATACATATATTTATATATAATTAATTAATTGCTATATATATATAATGATGGGCAATAGTGGATGGTATAATGGAAGGTTGTTATGATGGTGATATATACTACGTGAAATGTGGGTCATGGGTGTGGGCAATTTGATATAATTGGCACCATTTGATGATATATTTATGAGTCTTGTGAATGTTTTTAATTTGATAATGAATATGATGATCAAGATCAAATGTGAGGTATAGATTAAGGGAAATTAATGTAATTATACTAACCTTACATCCCAATGAACAAAAACGAAATGGGTCCAAAAGGCTTCTCCCACAAATTTCACAAATATGAGCAACTCCTTTTGCAGATTTTGGCTGTGGCCTTTCATTGAGAAACAAGACTCTAGCACTATTAATCACGTAAGTTTGAACTCCACTGATGTCCAATACTTTTTGAATCTCTGCAACTCTCACTACATCATGATATGAAGATCTCCTTATCTATAATACCAGATTAACCAAAACCCCAAACAAACAATAATTAAACAAGAAATGGCAAAATGTGAATTGAAACAATGAGCGTCGCAGTGTAAGATTGTAAATTCCAACTCCAGTCAGAATCCCCATTAACCAAAACAAATTTGAATAGAGATAATTATGAAGACTCAAAAAACTCACCTGAATTACTTGATGATCTTTATGTCTTGAAGAACGGCAATAGAAGCAAAATGCATCACCTCTGCAATCTAAGCAATACATATTACATTCACTTCTAGCTGCATCTCCATGTGTACGGCAGATAGAAAAGAAAGCTGTGCTTAACAATGACTCTAACCATGGTGGCACCAACAATGTCTCCTATAATAATTAACACCAACCAAGAAAATTAAATTAAAGAAAATAAAAGAAACAATGTGTAAAAGAAATCCATTTGCCAACATTCTCAAGAATTGGTTTCTTGAATGTAAAAGAATCAAGATTACCATTTTCAAGAATTGGTTTCTTGAATTAATGTGCAATAATTAGTTTCTTGAAAGAATGTGATTCTTGAACCAAACAATTGATGAATTATTGTGAATTGTAATGGAGAATGGAAAAGACTTGAGAGATCAAAATGGAGATTTTAGGGAGAGAAAGCTAAACGACTTGTAACTTAGAAATCAACAACAAAACAATGCCTCGAGCAAGGGACAAGGGCTATAAACAAACGAGGTAATACTTGGAAAATTTTAACGGATGAGATTGATTGTGGTGGCTGAAGATAATTTACAACCGTTTGATGATTATACAGGGATGGGTGGGTTTGGCGCTTACGCTAGTTTGGATCTTCTTTGCTTTCTACGTAGGCACAAGGTCGGCCGCTTGGCTACGCATGGACTTTGATTAGCTGTTCACACTTAAGATCACCCATCTATCCTTCTGCCACGTGTGAAAATGAAAACGTGGCACGATCTCCAATGGCCATTTACTAATGGACCCTTTTATCCTTACTCCTAGCTGTTGCTAAGGTATTGTTGTAAATTTTCCATTTTTGTGTAACAAATGCATGATTTGAATTTAAAAAAAAAAAAGGTTGAAAGAAAAATATGGGAAAATAGGGTTTTCCATTATCTTTTACTAATTAACTACTAATTTCTTAGCCTAATGATAATTCATAAGGTGACATAATTTTAAGAGAAATATTAAAAATATTAAATTCCTTATTTAATTAATACTCCACTTAATTTATAAATATTAAATCTCTTTTTTTTAATATTAATAATATAAAAGATTATAAAATAATAAATTTAGAATATTAATTATATAACTTATCTCTCTAAAATATTAAACTATCATCATCAATTATAAGCATAAAGCAGATGTCATCTTCACTTTAAGTTGTGAATATTTTCCAATTAAAAGTTCACAAATAGCATATCTTTTCATGCATATTAGAGATTATTCTTATTAATGTTAACCTTAAATATTTAAAAAAATATTAACTGTAAACCCACACAATATATTAAAAAATATTTTTAATTAATATTTATGTATTATAAACATTAAGAATATATAAATATCATTCTAAATAAAAGATATATAAATATAAAATTATTGTATATTTTATATAAATAATTATTACTATTCTAATGTATTTATAAAGTGACCTCTTCCCTAATATTTTTAATTTTGTATATTAATTTAAAAATTTAATTCCGATGATAACATTCAAAGAAAAAAAAAAGAGAATATAATAATTAAAATAATTAAATATATTGAAAATATTGCTCTATTTATTTATTTTTTATTGTGTTATTATTTATTTATTTTCCTCATTTAATTTATTCAGATAAAATTATTATACAAAGAAATAAATATTTTTTAAAAAACTCTTAAACTTTCATATTTAATTATTATTTAATATCTTATTAATTACCTCATATTTATTTTAATCATTTTACTAAATATTTAAAATTATAATGTAAAATTTAAAATTCTATAAAAAAATTAAATATATAATAATAAACATGGAGAGAATTTCAAACTTTTTTTATATTCTAATTTTATATATATAATAGATGTTAATTTTACTTTTTCATTCATTATTAAGTGTTATTTAATTTTATTTTTTTTATCATTTTTCAACATCTTACTTGGTTTGGCATATATAATTTTATTCATCAACCATTCATAGACAACATTAATATTCTGACAATGTAACAAAAATAAATAAATAAATAAAATAATATTCTGACAAATATAGTTGAATTAATTAATGAATTTAAGATAAAAATTGCTTCTCATTATTAAAATAAAGCATGCATAAAATTAAATGCTAAAATATTAGAACTTATGAAATATTGATTCTTCCTTATAATAATTTATCTTTAAAATATATTTTTAACTAAAAATTACTTTAAAAAGTGAGGGGATTTTCTAAACACAATAACCAAGAGTTCAATAAAAATTGAAACTTATAAACAAAAGAAAGGACTTGTGTTAATTAATTTTTATGTTCTTAATTAAAAATTTAAATAAAATATAATTATATTGGAAAAATATAAATAAATTAATATAAAAAATGAGTTGGAAGAGAAAAAAGAAAAAATATTAATAAAATTGTATTTCATTATAATCATTAACATTTTCAAGTAATAGGTCAGATTTTTACTTTTTACACATTTATTTTATTTTTAAATTTATTTATTTAATATTATTAAAATTTTTAATTTTTAAGTCATAGTTTTGATCATTAAAAAAAGGGTAATCAATATTACATTAAATTGATGACGTTTAGAATGGTTAGGGGTAGGCACTTCATGCATAATTTTAGACAACATGAGAAGGGATTTAAAAAAAAGACCAAGTAATTAGGCAATTATTTATTAATAACTTTTAAATTTTTTAACATTAATTAAAAATTATCAAAAAGAAAAGACAATTAAGCTCCATAGCTATTTAAGTTATATAATTATAACACAGTGTTGCCGGCATTATATTCTGTTTGGTGGGTTCCAGTATATAATAAAAGAGAAAGGGACCAGATTGGTTCTATAAAGATTCACGATCTAAAAAATTAATTTAAAAAATTTAAAATTGAACGGATTCAATTTGATTTTAAATTAATTTAAAAAATTAAAAATTTTGGATAATTTCCATCCAATTAAAATCTAACTAGAAATTGATTGAATGTCGAACCAAAATTGAACTATTGCTAAGTTTACTTAATTAGTAGTCGAGTAATCAAATTTTTATTTCATAACAAAAAAATTAAGAGTAAAATTGAAAATGGAACAAAGATACTGCATTATTTAATTATGAATTATTCAATAAATCCTTTTTATTCCAATATTATGATTGTCTAACAAATGCATGACTCTCTACTTAAGCCAAGAAAAGAAAATTGTAATAAGTAGCACATTCCTATTAGATATCACATGTTTTATGATGTAAGCAAATATTAAAATAATTCATAGAATTTGTTAAATTATGTAAACTCGTTCAAATTTAATTTAAAGTTTTTATATACGTTAATTTGATAAATAATTTATATCCACTCATAACAGATCAAGAGTAATCGATGTGAGTCCGTCTAATAAAAAAAATTTAATATTCGATTTGATTTTAATATATATAAATAACCCAAATTAAAACCAATCAACCCTCCCAACCTAATCAAATTTGAATTTACAAACCCTAATATGATTTCATTCACCAAACTAATGATAGCTCTCAAACCTTCTTTGTTATTTCCTCATTTTTATATATCTTTCTCTCATTTTTTTATTAAGGAGATGATGATGAATGTGGTCCTTTGGCACTTTATTTTTTGCCAATCTGATCCTTTGATTTATTATAAACTCAACTCTCAAAAATATATATATATATGCTCCATGTGATATAATCCCAAAAGATATGGACGGATAGCTTGCTTTTTAAACGAAATTATATATGCAACAACATATTGTGAAAGAATATGAGAACGCACGAGACAAAGAAGACAAAGAACAACATATTGTCAAGAAAATTAATGCTTTTCTTGATAATCTTTGTTTAATTTGTTTGATTGGAAGGAAAACCCAACAGGAAACTATAATCATATATATTTCAATATAAACCATAAACTTGACAAAATAATCAAGAAAATAAAAAAAAAAAATTTCAACTTGTTTGCTTTGCAATTGGTTGTTCAGTTGAGCTTCTTAATGATTATTTTGGAAAGTGATGGTCAGATGATCATTTCAACAATTCAAAGACTCAAAGGTGATTGATCTCAACTTGATATATTCATACCTAATATTTTAATTATGAATATTATTATTTTCACAGCTTATATTATTATTATCATAGTCTAATAAATTTATTTTATCTCTTTAATTAACTGTGATAATAATAATATAGATTGTGAAAATAATAATGCACTTTAATTATTTCAATTTGTTTTTAGTTCCATTTCTAGGAAACATAACCTAATAGCTCATAACCTAGCAAATTTTATTTTTTCTAATTCTAAAACTGATAATATTTGGATAAAAGAGGTTCCATTTCTTCAATATTGTTAGCTTTGTTAGAGTTGATGCTCATTTCCATTCCTAAATGAAGCAGATAATTTCCTTTAAAAGAAAAAAAAAAAAAAAAAAAAGAATACTCATATGGTATTTGATAAAGCTGAAAAATTTAAGTTATAATTTTTAGATGCTGAATTTTTTTTTTTATTTTTTAAATCTATTATAATTAAGAGTTTTACAAAGAGAAACACTAATTAAATAGGTGTAATACCTTTTTGTAGACAATGTGAATAAAAATTCATATATAAGAAATTCTTTCCTTTTGTTGTAAAAATTAATTTCCTAAAACAAATTAAGTTGCATGTAATGTTAATTTTTGGTCCAATCATGAGGTTCATGCCATATGCTATAGAAAAATAAAATTATAATTTTAATACAATATTATTAGTTGTGGGCATTGTGGCCCATTATATGTTGCCACATTGAAATGAAGTGGAAGTTTCATATACAAAGGTTGGTGGGTTTGAATTCCCTTTCTGTCCCTTAAACAAGTGACTCTTTAACCACAATATACACAATAGAGTGATGACATGATATTGACAATATAATGAAGCAAGTACCTTTGCAATATTTTTGTACAATCTATATCTTAGTGGTGAACCTAGAACTTGTGAGATGAATAGTAATAATAATAATAAAAAAAATTATCATTTAATAAAGAGTTGGAAAAAAGAAGTATATAAATATATTTTTCATTTTAGGTTGTGTTTGCACTCAAATATTATCTTTCTAAATTCAAATTCATTATTTTAAATTAATGAATAATAACTTAATATGGCATTACATTCATTATGGTTATGTTTAAATTCATTATTTTAAAATTCTCAACAGTAGATTTGTATATTCAAAATTATTTTATAATATAAATTTTAAAAATAAAATCTTGATTAATAAAATAAAATATAAATTTATTTTTTATTTTTGCAATTTATATTATGTTATCTTTGCTAATAAATCTTGAGGTTAATTATCTTTAACATTTTAAAGATATTTGATTTCTTGTAGGAAATTTATTTTTCTAGTATATGGTTAAATGCATTATTTATTTAATAATTAGAACAATATATTAAGAAATATAAGATTTCTTTATTTTTTTATTTAACAGTTATATAGTATTCCAAATCAATTTTCATGTACAGTATTAAATCTACCTCCATAATTCTATCAAAAGCAAATCATTCATATTGGGACTAACTAAAAGATTCATAAATGAAAACAAAATCATTATTTATAGAAAAGATTTCTTTTATACTTAGCTCTAAAAATGAAATCTTGATATGTAGTAATCATATAGTAAAAATCATTTTTTTTTGGTAAAATAGAGTAAAACAATGTTTATTAAACTATAATGATAACATAAAATGGAAATGTGATAAAATATTGAATAAAAAATTAATTCAGTTAAAAAATACAACAATAAAAATATTATTTTTTTTTTATATTGAAGAAAAAAATTAATTCTAAATCTATTATTCAGATAATATATAACTACCGTTGTATCTCGGTACACAAATACATTAGTTATAGAATGTGAGATTACAATAAAAATAGCTTATCTAATTAAATCATTGTCGGTGATCTCTCTCTTTGGACCACTTCTCCTATTTAGCTAAGAAAATACCCAGACAAAAATATTTTAAAATAATTAAAATAAGAAGCCATTGATTAAGAGTGGTTCACCCATCAGTTTGATACAACGCTATACCAACCTCCATTTTGGGTATTAATAATCTTATTTGGAATTAAATATATGCTAAGTAGATAACCTAAAAGACATGCAAAATTAAAGTTTAGTTCTCATTGCAAATTTTTATTTTTATTTTCTTGAAGGAAGATTTTATTAGTTTAAGTTATACAATTAAAGATAATTCATTTTTCTTCCATTAATTTCACTTTCATTCAATAATTTTATTAAAATTTATTGTAAGAGACTCGATCGAATTCTAGACTGATTATCTAAACAATGGTGAAATCAATCATATGCTACAAATTTCAATGGTGAGAGGCTTTTTTTTACCTATAGTTTGTGAATATGCATATGTGCATCAGATTCGAATTAAAGGAAGATAATTTTCTTTTTGAATGGAGCAAACATTCTTTGCTACTCAAATTTCAAAAAGTTCATAACATACGATAACATATATTTCTGATATCTAAAATCTTCACATGGCAAAAATCGCGGACTAAAACAAATCATGCATTAACAGATAAGCCCTGTCAGGTTTGAATGGTGATGATCAGCTGTTAGTATTCAACGATTGAAGATTAAAAATTAAATGTTAATAATTGAAAATTTTAATATTCAGTATTTTAATTATAATTTTGAATTGTTAACCGTTAAATTTTGAAACAATATTATAAACATCGAATATATTAACATTTTATGATAGTGATTGAGAATTCAAAACGCTAAATATTAATTTTCAACCGATAATTTAAACAGATACTAAACTATAAAGCCTAAATAAAAATTAAAATTATTCAATATTTTGGATGTAATGTGCTTTCATTTTGTGAATATATCCAATTTTTCAATCTCATATATATATATATAACTTTAGAGTGCACCATATTAATATATAGAATGCATTGAATTATTTTTTGAAGGAAATCCCTTTTTTTTTTTTTTTAGTTATGCCCTATGCCCTTTTTGCCTCTAACCCTAATTGCCTGTCTCATCCTATATTTGGGGAATTGATTTTCTTCCAATATAGCTCAGGAGATTTAAGGCATTTTTGGTTATTAGGCTATTAATTTTTTATTGAATATTTATTATATAGTGTAGAATGTTAAGGGTAAATTCTAATAATTTCTCTCTTTTTTTAAAATTTTTTTGAATATATATAAAAAGAAAAATGTTTTCAGGTGATGAAAATATGTAAATATTAAGTTGATACTATTGCAAGATTTTATTAAAATATCAAGTTGATACTGCTTAAACATGATAAATAATGTTTATAAAGCATAAGATGACACTACTTCTTAGAATGTATGAAATATACTTAAATGAACAATAGAAGGGAACCCCTTCTTTTTAGTGTTCAAGCCAACACCCTATCTAAGAGGACAAGAGTGTTGAAGGCAAAAAAAAAAAAAAGGGCATGAAATGAAGGTATTTTAATTTTTACTATGTATTGTTGCTTTCTCAAGGACTTCTTAAATGAATTTTAATAAATATTTTTTTTAATGAGCCTCTTTAGAGTATTCATTAAAAATAATTAATTTAAATAAAATTAAATAGTTAAAAATATAAAATAGTAAAACATTTAATTTATAATTTAAAAAAATATTTAGTTATAAATACCATTATTTCAATTTTCAAATAATAGATTAAATTTTTTTATTTTTTTCTCATTATTGTAATGAGTTTATTATGGCTAAAATTAAGGAATAATTACATCAGGAGTATAAATACAACATGATACTAGGAAATTTTTTTTTAACTCAACCTAATTCATTATGAAAAATTATGACTATTAATAATAATTATATATTATTAAATAATAACTATTTATAAAATTAATATTATAATTAATTATTTAAATTATAAATCTATATTTAATTAATATATTAATATATCAAATTATTATTAATTAATTTATAATTTTACATAATAAATTAAATCCACTTAAAAATTTATTTTGACAGGTCAAGATACACTAGAGTCTAGAGGGCTCCTCAAAATTTGATGCGCTGGCATCTAGATGGGCTCCTCAAAATTTGATTATATATTTTATGTATTTTTTAAAAATATATATATTTGTTACTCAAAATTTTTAAATTTTATTTTTTAATTAGATATTTATGTATATAACATATATCTAGCCTTTTAAAAAAAATTAAATTTTATTTAGTATATTTATATATTTTTTATTAATTATAATTTAAATGTAAATATTTTTATCATATAATTATAACACTCAAAAACCTCAAATTTTTTTTTCTTCTGTATTAAATTATTTTTTTATATTTACACTTTAATTTTCATAAATTTTGAAATTTGATTTCGCTTTGATATGATGTAAAAAAAATATTAATATTTTTTTACTTAAAAAAAATAATCATTACAATTTTTAAAAATATTAATGTGAAATTGATTTGAGTTATACAGCGAAAAAGTGAGATGATAATTATATCCAATCTGCCGGATATTCGTTCTGCCCGACTCGAATGAAGCGGATAATATCCCTTCTGTTTAATAAATGGGGCGGGATGATTTTTTTTTTTTTTAAATCCGTGATAGGTTTGAGTCGGATAGGGTAATAGTAATATTCGATCCGATTATATATATTATATATATTTTAATATTTTAATATTTTCTTTATATATTTTTTAATTTATAATTATTTTTTATGTGAAATATAAATTATATTATATAAATATTTGAAAAAAAATACATAAATAAATATATAAATATTTTTTTAAAGAAACAATAAAAAATAAAATAAATCTGATCTGGCTCAATTCATTATTCGATTCGATTCGATTCGAAATAAGATGATTAGCGAAACGGATATTTTTATTCTTAAATGGATTGAATTCAAATTTTAAAAAATATGATACAAACTCGACGGATTGCCATCCCGGGAGAAAAACAAAATATTTTCCTCAAACTAAAGCAAAAGAATGTAGCATGTGTGATAGTTATGTTTCACCTCCCAACTTTTTTTTTTTTCAACTACCAAGTTTCCCCATGTATGTATAAGTTTTTAAAGAGGATTGTGTCCACATATCTAATTGGATTTTGTGTTATTGTCCAATTCAGTATCCGTTGATAGATTTCACTTGCCTTTGTTTTGTTTTAGGCTTTAGATTTCACCATTAACAGCTTTTTTTATTATTATTATCTTAAAGACCTAATAAGGCAATAACCCACCACCCATTAAGGTTCTTGTGTTAATTTCTATAATACTTAAGGTGGAAATTAAGTGTTGGACAGATTTCTAACCGATGGAAGTTGGAGGTATTTTCTTTTCTTTTCTTTATGTTTCTTTTATTTCCCTACACCGTTTTTTTTTTTTTATAATGAAATTTCCCTACACTTTCGTGTGGAGAATTAGGAAGATTTCTTTTTTTAAAGTTTCGCATAATTAGATTACTCTTATTTATTTTTAAATATTAATAATTAATATTAAAAAATAAAATAAATTTTTAAAAGACATCACACTTATTTTTAATAAATTACACGTATAATTATATGAAAAAAATTTCGAATCTAAAATCTTCTTTTTATCGCCCAAATTAAGTCTTGAGTGGTTAGAGTTGAGAGAGATTGATGGATGTAAAAAAACACTCTTTTATCTTATAAGCGATAACCCAAACATTAAAATTATGACATTTGAACTTAAACTTAAAGTACTTAAAATATTTGTTTTATGAATTAAAAATTTCTAACAATAAGTAGTAGCCTAATTGACCAGCAAATAAGTATATCTATAATTTTTAGGGTAAATTACACTCATAATTCCATATTAATTGATTAATATATATTGTGATCCTTCAATTTAATTTTGTCTCATGAATATTTCTAATGTCCTACATTCTATATTCTATTTGCAGCAGAAAAGAGGTGGTTCAAAAATTTTGGAGAAAAATCAGACCACTGTAATGTTGTTATTAATGTTTAAAATCGAAATTTGTTTACCAATAAATATTGGCTCAAGTGAAAGGAACTTAAATACACTTAATCAGAAGTCTTGAATTTAAACTCTAAGAATATAAAAAATATTATCGAGAGTGCTATCCTCATAATAGATTTGATCAAAGTGCGGTCCGAATTTTATTTGACGACACAACTCCTATTGATTGTTGAATGATTTTCGGATCCACTGAGCTAAATTCATGGAAACTTGGCCCAACCTCATGCGCAAAAGCCTTGCCTCTTTCTTGCTCTTTACTAAAACCAAAACAAGTTTCTAATTATAAAACCTTTACAAATCTTAGTCCATTTAGATAATCTGAAACTAAAATTAAAGAGCTCAATTTTAATTTCATCATTTGATAATATATTTAAAATTTTACTCACAATTTCATAAAATTATAATATAATTAAAAAAATAATTTTATAATTTTATTTTTAAATCATAAAAATTATAATTTCGTAATTACCACTATCATCATCATCGGTGAAGATAATTCAGCGTAAGCGATTCTTGTCGCTACTATTATTGGCGATAATCCATTATCAGAGTTATTATCAATGACAACGGTCCACTTTCATTTCATCACTATTAATTTTTATTTAATTTTAATTATAATTATAATTTTTTATATAAAACAAATATTAGAATTATAATTTCAATACAATTTTAATTTTTTTTTGTTACTTTTATACTTTTTCTACATAGGATTTGCACATTTGAAATATCCAACAACTTACAACATTTCATTTGTTTAAAGAATTATTAGTACATTAATTATACTATTGAAGAAAAGTAACAACCTTCTCAAATGTCTTAAAGCTATGGTGAGCAATGGCCCATTGCCTACGAAAATAAAATTATATGATCTAAAATTTTATTTTCTCATTATTCTTTTATATAGAAGAGACATACAAAAGTTGATTATTTCATACTCATGATTATAATTTCAAATCTGTCGCTTATTACTTCCATTACATATAATTGAAGTAAGATGTATAATATTATTAATCCTAAAATATGATAAATAAAATTGAAATATTTAATTTTTAAAAGTTTTCTTGTCATTTACAAAGTGGGTGTTTTGCAACCAAAGAGCCTCAAAATCACATTTTGTGAAGAAACATTAGGTTTTTAATGAATTGAGTTTTTCTTTTCAGTGTTTAGTAATAAATCAAAATTGAATTTTGAAATATTTCAAGTGAGTTTTTTTATAAGCAGTAATTTATTTTCAATCTAATTTTTTTTAACAAAATTAATTTTGATAAAACTACATTTTAACAGAACTCCAATTTGACAATTGGGTTGCCAACACCCTAAAATGATCAAAATTTTTTTTCCTTAAGGCTTATGGCATTGTTGAATGAGCTAGGCATATTCATAACTAGAGGTCTAAAATTTAAGTATCAATATAGGCATAATTCTCAAACAATATTTGAAGTCTTGCATTATCAAAAATAGCTTTCATAGAATTGGATTCCCTATATTGTTAATATTGGGTATTTTTCATTAAAATTCATAACCACAAGTGATGATGAGTGGACTGGTCACAATTCTTAACTAAGCTAAAAATTCTTATTAGAAAATAGTAGTTAGAGGTTCGTGTGATATTATATAGTGTCTTTACAGTGTGATAAAACTCTTTTAAGCGTCTCACATGGTCATTAATCTGAAAGCTCCCCAATCCCCAAACATGCTTAACTGTCCGCAATTAAGCCAATACCCTAATCTTATTATAGCATTACAAAAATAACATGTCATTCCAAACATTGTTAATTAATTAGGGTTTCAAGAAATTTATAAAACAGAGCTGGAAAGTCCTAATGGGGCATCTAACTATTGCAATTCCAACCCATTATTTTAAACTTTTTTTGAAAAATTAAAGAATAGAAATCCATATTAAAAATTTATAAGTAATTGAATAATACAAAATAGGGTATTAAAAATGGAAAGAAGCATAATGAAGGCAAATACATAAATTAATAAAATAATAAATTCTCTTCAGTCAATAACAGTCACGATAATTTTATATTTTTTGTGATATAAATTAAGACGCCTCGTGGATTAAAAATAATAATAATAATATTGATGGTAGTAACTATCAAAGAGGATGAAGATAGAAGAAGTTTCTGCCTTGCATTTAGAATTGACACTAGCTAGTAGAATCTTAGGGTAAATGATCTATCTTCATATTATTATTTAAGTAATAATAATGCATACGAAACCAGATCTGTACGAAGGCCTTAATGTAGGCTTGTTGGGCCTATTGGTTAGTTTCAAGCTGTGTCTCCTGAAGGCTAGAGAACTACGTTTGCGTTTCTTTATTGAGCCATGACTAGGCTGAGGTCTGGCACATGCTTGTTTTAAAACTTCTGATAAATTTTCTATAATCATTGAAAAATAACAAAAAAACATGGACAGCATAGGCCCTTTAGATATTTATTTGTTGTTGCACATAATTTCTTTGGAGTAGACGTATTTGTTATAAGCAAAGACAGAGATTAAATCTTATTGGAATTCCATTTCCTATGATATTGTCTATTGCTTCATGCTACTGAATTACTGATAATGGTGTTTTGTATCAATGCCTTCATGTATGGTTTTATTTGATTTTATAAAATATTTTAAAAAATAATAAAAAATTATCTTGTAAAACTCAAATCATTTTTGTAAAATTGTGATAGTATAAAATAATATGCAATATAATTCATGTTTTGTAATTTTTTAGAAAATTTTGTGAAAGTATTTTTTTTTATTTAAAAAACATGAATTTATAAAATAATATATAAGATGACTTTTTAAAAAAAAATTATGAAAATTTTATATAAAAATTGTTATTTTATAAAATAATATTCAAGAAATTCTCATTTTTTTTATAAATTTTTGAAATATTTTCTAAATAATATTTTTTTTTTTTGTAAAAATAATATGTAAGATGATTCCTATTTTGTAAACTTTTGAAGAGTTTTGTAAAATCAAATCATTTTATGTAAAAATTATCATTTTATATGTTCTTGAATATTTTGTAAGATTTTAAAATATTTTATAAAATTAATTATTTTTTTTAACTCAAATAATCTTTAGTTGAGAATTTTTTTCAATAATGATAACATATACCAATAGTAATATTCTGTTAAATTTTTAATTTTTATATAAATAAAGAATATTAAATATACAAATACACATATAACGTATATTGAAATATTACGTACTACCATTATTAAAAAAAACTATTAGATAATATTCTCTCACTGTATATTAAACTTTTATTTTAATATACTCCATCACTTCTCCATCAGGGAACTCAATAAAATTAGGAAGATCAACTGGTCTCACCATTTGGACCCATATACTTGGGGATTTAACTTTATCTAGCCAGTAGATACTAACTTAATTTTTTTCAAAAGATTTTTACAGTCAGAGTACGTTGGAGTCAGTTTAAGCATTAATTCAAATTAAACTTGCGCATAGGACTGAGTTTAATGACATAAACTTACATTAATCAACCAAATCAAGGATCACCTCTTGATGTTAACCAACTAAATGGGAACAATATTTGTGATTTGTTATGATTGTGGTGATATAAAATAATCACAATCCTCCGAAATTAATAACTTAATTAACAGTTAATTACATAAGCTTAATGCCATAATCACTTCAAAAATAAGCAATGTATAGACCCCAAAAAAAAAATCATGAGCTTTCTATGATTGCATTATTGATTTTGACATTGCGTCAAAGAGACCTTACTAATAATAAATGCCCATTCTTTGGATCATGAATTCATGATAACCATTTTAATTCACTCAATGTCTTGTAGTTAATAATTAATAATTCATAGTCTTTTGCTTTAGCTTCTATTTTTTGGCCAATGTCCCAGCCAATGGTCCAATCCAGACAAAGAAATTAGCTAGTTGGCCATTTCTCTTTGTGAATTTTACTATGGATTTTCCATAGAAACTTGCTTTCCTTGAAATTGGCTTTTAAATATTTGTTTAATTGTCATTGCTTTCTTGTTCAAAGAATCAAATATATTCAAACAGATGGAGGTGAAGATTCTTATGTGATGTCTCTATCTCTATTTTTATATAAAATCTTCTCCAAATATACCTTACTTTTTCTCATAAACTGTTTCGCAATGGAGAAAACTTCTCTTCTTTTCTTCTCCCTTGTATTTTATTTCACTTTGCTTCATGGATATATGGCCTTTGCTGCAGGAACCCTTGATGGGTCTGAACAATGGGGCTATGTTGAAGTTCGACCGAGTACGTTCATTTTCTTTTACTTCGATACATGGAAAATTCTTAGAAATTAAATTTTATTCTTTTTTTCAGCTAGACAGATTCTTGACTATTCTGTTTTGTCTAATGATTATCTAGTGCATTCTTATTAGCTAATTATTATCATTAGTTAAGGTTGACTTAACTGTACTTTGATAATTTAATTACTTTGTGTAATTTGTACAATGCAGAGGCACATCTATTTTGGTGGCTTTATAAAAGCCCTTACAGAGTTAAAGATCCATCAACACCATGGCCAATAATTCTATGGCTTCAAGGAGGACCAGTGAGTGAAAAACTATAAATTATATATGCTTTATATATATATATATATATATATATATATATATATAGTTTATTCTGTTTCTGATAATAAAATTTATGTTAGTCAAGTGATTTTAATTTTGAAATTAAATTCAGGGAGGTTCAGGGACAGCATTTGGGAATTTTCTAGAAATAGGGCCACTAGACATCAATTTGAAGCCTAGGAATTCAACTTGGCTCCACAAAGCAGATATCTTATTTGTGGTAATTTTACCTTCTGGGTTTTGTTTTTCTCCTCTGATTTAATATTTTTTTTTTTTCAGTATTTCAGTAATTTTTTCAATGAATTTTAGGATAGTCCAGTGGCAACAGGATTTAGTTATGTGGAAGACAATGACTTGGTGGTTAGGACTGATGATGAGGCAGCAACTGATTTAACTACCTTATTGAAGGAGCTGTTTAATGGAGATGAAACCCTCCAAAGAAGTCCTTTGTACATATTTGCAGAGTCATATGGAGGAAAATTTGCTGTAACTCTTGGAGTTTCTGCTATTAAAGCCATTGAAACAGGGGAATTGAAGCTTCAATTAGGGGGTAATTAACATTATAACACCTTCAAATTTTTATTTTTTTAGCTAATTTGGTTCTGATTGGATTTAAATCTCACAGCTTTAAAAATGACTTTAATATCATCGAATCAAAAGCTCTTTTTTTTCTTTTTTTCTTTTTTGTTAAATTTAAAATTTATTGCATAATGTATGCTATTGAGAGTATAGGATCGCCTAATAAATAATATATTTTAATTTATTTCGTTTCAGGAATTGCTTTGGGAGATAGTTGGATTTCTCCTGAAGATTTTGTGGTATATTAATTCTATAATTAGAAAAACATCTCTACCAAAATTTTGTGGTTTTTCTTGTTTACTAATGATTTTAGACATGAACTCAAATGCAGCTAACATGGGGACCTTTACTTAAAGACCTATCAAGAATGAGCAACAATGGCTTAAGCATCTCAAACAGGTCATAAAATTATTGCTTTTGATCATCTCATGGTTTATAAAATGAAATATAATTAATAATTAATTTAACAAAATCAATTTTCAAAAACAGTTTAGCTCTAAAGATTCAGCAGCAGTTAGCCGCAGGCGAATATGAAAATGCTACATATACATGGGGTGAACTTGAGGATGTTATTAGTACCTACAGTAACAATGTGGTATGTTTCTATTATGTTTTATTAGTAAAATCATATTTTTGGTAGTATAACATATATGGTACGAAACCCGAAAATTAATTTTAAATGAATCGTAAATTAATTTTGTCTAAAAAATTAAATTTAAATAAATTAAGTAAAAAATTTTATAAACTAATAATATTTTTAATTAATTTTAAATAATTAAAAATTAATTATATTAAAAATTAAATTTAAATAAATCAAATAAAATTATTCTATTAACCAATGATTTTTTTTTTTTTTCCGCCGGATGACACAGACCCATTTGGATCCTCGTAGGGCTCAATCCCTTATAACATATTAAGAGTTCATCCCTTAACATATAAGAAAAAGAAAAATTCCGATATACTGAAAAAAAATAAAATAAAAAAGAAATTGAATTGGTTAATAAAGTTATCTATCAACGGATGTTGTTCCGTGATAGTTTAATCGTTTGCAGAGTTCTAAAGTTTTACTTCCGGTTCAGTTCTATTAAAATCAATTTATTTTTTGATTAATTATTATTTAATTTTTAATATTTATCAAAATTAATGAAATAATCTCCATATTTTAAGATATTCATTATTTGATTTTCATATTTTGATTTCATTATACGAATTGATTTTTCTGTCTTTTTTTTATAATTAAAAAAATAAAAAGAAAAAGAAAATAATTTTTCATAATTAAAATATCATTCTTTTATTTTTTTTAAATTAAAGATATTATTTTAAAATAAAAATCATAATGCATCTCTCTCACTTTCTCTATATATAAATCTAAAACTATAAAAATTTCTATAAAAAATTAAATTTAAAAAATTTTTACTAAATAATCGAAAATTTAAAATTATTTATTATTTAATTTCTGAAATTTATCGAAATTAATGAAGTGATTTCTGTAAGTGAAAAACATTTTGATCATTTTATATATATTTAACGATAAAAATAGATAAAATAACTAATTTATTTACTGAATCAAAATACAAAAATTAAATAATGAGTTTTTGATGAATTATTTTATTAATTTTGATAAATTTCATAGATTAAATAGTAATTAATTTTTTTTTTTTTATGAAGCTATTAAAGCCAAATTAAAAAAAGAAATAAAATAAAAAATACAAATTGTCTGATTGCAGAACTTCTACAATTTCCTGCTTGACGATAATGAATCAGTGGTGGGGATGTCTACAGAGAGTTCAAAAGAGCTTTTCAGTGATAGTTACTCAAGATATCTACAGGCCAAGTATTATTACCCATCATCAGCTGGTGTTGACCTTTATCACTTAATGAATGGGCCTATCAAAAATAAGTTAAAGATTATTCCTGAGAATGTCACGTGAGTATTATTTTGTAGTTTATTCTATGGTAAATTTGATTTTCTTTTAATTTTGATTACTTTTTTAATCTTAATTGTGTTTTTTAATTAATGATTAGATGGGGAGGACAAGGTCGGTTGGTTTTTCAAGCTCTAATGGGTGATTTCATGAAACCAAGAATTCTAGAGGTAGGAGAAACATGTTTACAAGCATACATACTACAACAAGATAACACTTTTTTAATTAATTTAGTTATTACTGAAATTCATATTCGTAACAAAAGAAAACATTTAACAATATAATCAATTTATTATTATAACATAAAAAAAAAGGAAAAAAAATATTAGTTGAATCTAATTCACTAGTTTGAATTTTCTGTATGATTGTATGTATTATTTTATATCTTATAAATTTTTTTTATATGTCATATTATCTATAAAAAAATATTAATTACGAAAATATTTCAAAAAAAAATAATATGACGTATAAATATATATATAAGATAAAAAATGAAATATATAATAAAATAAAAAAATCTAAATTATTAATTCACTACGTTATATTATAAACTAACTAATATTTTTTTTCGTCTTATAATAAACGTCTTTATTATAAAATGTATAATTATTAATAAAAAAAATTAGATTATTTTAACATTTATAATTTATTTATTATTTTAATTTCTTTTTATTTTCCTAATTTTCGTACATTTTATATCTCTTAATTATTTTTTATATTTTTTAATATATTTTTAATAAAAATATTATTGTAATATTAAAATAAAATATAATTTGAATTAAAAAATGAGATAATTAAATTAGAACATATTAAAAATGGAATTAAAACGTTTGTTGTGTGACGGAATGAATAATAATATGACATATCAATTAATACATGTGAATATAATAATTAAATAATTTAAATTATGGGTGTGTATTGCAATTAACACGCTGATATATTATATTACTATTAATTAGTCTATAAATTAACGTGAGAGACTAAACTCACCTAAACATTTCTTACTATTAAAAAAAAATAGTAATATAACCTGATATAAAATTTTATTTTTTTTTCTTCAGGTTGATAAACTTTTAGCTAAAGATGTAATGGTGATCATATACAATGGCCAGGTATTATTTTAAGATTTCCATTAGTCAATTAGATAGATTAATAATGTTATTCAAAGAAAAACAAATAGAGTTTAATAATGTCTTAATTATTGTTATTAATTACAGCTTGATCTTATATGTTCAACCAAAGGAGCTGAAGCGTGGCTTAGTAAACTCAAGTAGTATCACTTAATTACCCTAATTTTTAATTATAAGGCTTAAAATTTATTTATTTATTTTTCAAGAATAGGTTAATCCCATTTTTAATTTTTCTTTTTCCATAACAAAAAAAATATTCATTTAATTAATTATAAATTTCAGATGGGATGGCTTGAAAAATTTTACAAGGGTGGATCGTACTCCTTTGTATTGCAAAAGTGATGATAATACAACCACAAAAGGGTTCACAAGCTCATACAAGAACTTGTCTTTCTATTGGATTCTAGGGGCAGGCCACTTTGTAAGTATAGTAACCCAAGATTTAATTAATTTTTAAATTTAAATTTAAATTTTTTTTTAATATTAAACGAAGAGAAATTAATTAATACTTTAATTTATATATAATTACTGCTATTTACATCATATATTTTTATAAAAACATTTAATATAAAAAAAAATTATCTGATTCATTTAAATTTAATTTGACGAAAAATTTCTCGATCCACTATACAAATTAATGAAATTTTTGCAGGTTCCAGTTGAGCAGCCCTGCATTTCTCTTCAAATGGTGGGGAACATTACTCGATCGCCAAATAATAATTCTTAGTAATTATATTAATGACAGTAAAACTTGTTGCAAGAGATTATTTATTTTTTAAAGCAAAGTTCATAATATTGTCTCTTTATCAAGAAAAATAATTCATTATGAAAATTGATATTTCCATTTCTCCAATTAGTCTCTATGTAGAGAAACCTTGAATTCACCATTACTTATTTCATTTTATCTTATAATTATACAATTCTTATTATTTTTATAGTATAAGTGATGTTTTGTTATGCTTTATAATATTTTGAACCATATTTTTTTTTTCTTGTTCAATATATATATATATATATATCCTATAATTTAAGAATTTTATTTTATTATTAAGGATTGTGAAATTTTTTTAATAAAATGAGTCATGTTGTATCCTCTGTTAGCTTAAGAGGAACAAAAATCTCAATGTCGTTAATGATTGCTGACTTAACAGGCCACAATGTTATAATAATGATATTTATATTTTTGTGGAGCTTACTAAACTTAAAATTAGAAAAAAAAAAAAAAATTTAAAATATATATTAATTTTTAAATATAATGTTACAAAAATTGAGAAACTTTTTTAAAAAATTATTTTTTATATGCAGTGGGTCCACAAAAATATAAATAAAAATATTATAATATTATATTATAAATATTAATACTTTTTATATTTTTTATTTTTAAAATTTTAAGTATAGTGTAAACCATAAAAATATTAATATTAATATTATAATATTATGAATCTATCACGTTAATACCATATCAGCACCCATTTTAAAAAAGTATAATATTATGAATCTGTTATGTCAGTTCCATATCAGCACATATTCTAAAGAAATATATCTCATAACTTATTTTATTAAAAAAAGTCATAAATTTCTAATAATAAAATATTTATGATAAAAAAAATTTATTTTCATCCTTCAAATTTTATTTTTTTAATTTATATTTAATATTATGTGATTATAATATTATTAAAAAAAATAACTCCATATTATTCAAAAAAATTTCTAAAAAACTGATCAATGATAAAATTGAAAAAATTTAATATTTTAATACTTGATTTGTCAAAATTAAAAATTCATACAGAAATTATAAATTCATAAAAATTTAAATTTTATTTGCCGTTAAGTATTATTTTATTTGATATGACTATAATAATATTAAAAACGTACCACATTAAATTAGGTTATTTAAAATTTTATCTGAATACTGATCAGGTGATCAAATTATAAAAATAAAAAAGAATGTGATTTTAATTAACTAAATTAAAAATTCATGTTATAATTATAAATTTAATTAAAATTTATAAATTTTTTATAATTAATAAAATATACCATTAGTTTTCTTTTAAATCAACTTCTTATTTGATTTAACTATTCATGATAACTATTAGCTGATAGTTTATAATTGATAATATTATTAAGTATTTTATAAAATTATTATTTACTATTATTATTAATATGTATAATTACTATTAAGAATAAATATTAATATTTATTTTTTTATTTAAATTTTTTAAAAGGATAATTTAATTATTTTTATTTAAATAAATATGAATTATTTTAAAAAAAACCCTTCAAATCAGATTTTTATAAATGGCTATCTCATAACTAACAAATATTATTAAAAAATTTATCAAAAAAGTTTAATTCAACGAGCTTGATCAAAAAAATTTGGTCACACCCCTTCGATTTTCCTCGAACTGTTTCAATAAACTGGGCCTAGATAACCAAAAAAGGGTCCAATAGATTCTTAAAGCCCATCAAAAACAACAATATTGGATCTCTCTTCAACTGTTTCTGTTCCAATTGCTTGGATTCTTCCAAAAGCACCCGCACACACGCTTCCTTCACGTGCCCTGTAGAGAGGAGGAAGTTTTCAAGAAACCATCTTTCGTCAAAGCAAACTCAATTTCCTCTGAATTTCATAAACAAAACAGAGACAGATCCTTCGCTGTTTCGTGCTTGTCCACCGTTTTGATTTCTCAATAGGCTAATCGGAGGATCGAGAACTCCATTGAAGCTATGTTCAAGTTCTGGTAATTTGCTTTCTGTTTTGGTTCAATTATGGAGTTGTTCTTTTGATTAATTGATTGATTTCATTATTCGCTCTTTGTAATAGATATTTTCTTTGGGTTTTTGGTGCTTTGATACCTTTCATTTGCTAAAATTTGATTGATTGATGATATTTATGCATCGGTGCAATTTGGGAAGTTTGAATTGGTTTATTTTGGTATTGTTTTTATGCTAAAATTTCAAGTCTCAATGTTTAAGATATGGCTTATGGGTTGTGTAATTAAGAGAAAAATGTTAAAATTTGACATCAGTAGTCATGTGTTCTTAGGAATGGTGTTTTTTCTTGTCTTGTATCTGGAACTGGATTACTTGTAAAACTTTTTCTTTCCAAAAGCTTATATCACGTCTAGTAATCATATTGTGTTGTGGTTCGAATGTGATAGTGTCTATACATATTCATGGATTGTACTTCCTTCACAGTTTTAGCCATTTTGCACATCTGTACTCATGCTTCTTCCTATACTTGTTTTTGGTTTCCTGTATTGTATATTTTGGAGCTTAATTTTAGACTATGTTTCTGCAGGGGTTCTCAGGAGCAACAAGCTCAGCCACGCCCACAAGACGTTCCTGGACAATCTTGGTACCCTCCATCTGTAGTGAGCTCTCCTAATTCTTCCCGTCCTGCAACACCAAGTAGCAGCTCTTCTAGTAACTATGGCTTACAACGACCACAGTCTCCTTCACATGTATCACCTGCTGAAGCAGCTGGTGTTATTGCCCTTTTGAAGAATAAAAGGCGAGTTACCTAATGCAGACTATGGGTTGTTATTTTGTTGATTCTTTCTTGTAATTGTTCTTGATTTTTGTTGGGTGTAGAGACTTTGTTCTCTTTGTTAGAGTTACAGCTGATGTTCATTATTTTCATACTTCTTAATATTTGCTTGTAGCTTGTGTAAGGGCAATATTTTTGGCATTCTAATTTACTTTCTTCTGTTCCCCTTTGGGTACACATAAAAAGTTTACATCCACTCAACTCAACTCAATTAAGCCTTAGTCCCAAATTAATTGGGATCGGTTATATGGATTATTCTTTTCCATTCCAAACGCTCATGGGCTAAGTTTGCAGGAAGATCTAGAGCAATTTAATCATTCTTAATTGCTCTCCCCCAAGTTAGTTTAGGTCTATCTCTACCTTTCTTCCTAACATCTAGCTTAATATGAAATTGAAATTGACATGAAGGAAGCAGGAAATGTTATGTCAATAGAGCTGCATTATAGGTCATAATATAGTTTTGATCTTAGTATCCAATATGCACATACCTATGAAAATACATTACGAACATGCTTACCAAATATTGACTAAATGAATGAATTAAACATTGTCTAAACAAAATTAAGAATTTCTTGATGGTTTGAAGGATAAGAAATGAAAGTCAAGTTCTAAGGTCTGTGAGAACGCATTTGACTTGTCTGTAGATCACGCATGTGGTTGCTTAATGTTACACTGCAACTTCATGTGGTTGCTTATCAATATCAGGGAGGTATTTGTTAATAATTGTTTAGCCATGTTATCTATGTTCAACAAAAATGTTTAATTCATTTTTCTGCCATTACAATTAGGATTTCAATCCTGTTATCTATTTATTGTACTCTAATTCATATTATTGGTTATTACAGTGAAGTATGCTTGTCTGCCAATCATTGATTTTTGTAAACTTTGGTTGGCTGCAGATTAGGTCTTTGGTTGAAACCTATAATTCAGAATATTATCTTTTGTAGCTTCTGTGAGAAGAGGAAGAAAAATTCAGCCACTTTGATTGTATTACAAGATAACATGTTTTATGTTCATTTCCTAATCACTTTTTTTTTCTTTAAATATTTCTAGTGTTGATGAGCTGCGCAAGCTATTATCTGACAAGGATGCATACCATCAATTTTTAATGTCACTTGATGAAGTTAAAGTTCAAAACAATGTAAGTTGTGATTTTTCCTCTTTGTCCTGTTGCCTTTACAAACCAAGGGTTTTTTTGTTTCCCTTTGCTCTTTGTATGGTTAAAGTTCAAGGAATTTTCTGTAAACAATTGTTCTCTGTGTATGTTTTCTTTGTGTTAATTAAAGAAATGCATCTGAACCGTATTGGAGTTGGAGAATTTTGGTGCTCTAGATCAGAATTCTTGTTTAGAATTAAGGGCTGTGCCAATATTGCTTTCTCCATGATCAAATGAAGATTATGTTTCTACTCGTCTCTCGGACATAAGTTAGAATATTGAGGACTAGCAGGTATTTGGAACTTTGAATACTAAGGAGGAAAGTTTGCATGCCTTTTTTTTGCTTTGCATATTAGCAATTATCTAATAATATGGATACAAAGAGAAGTACAGTGGAGTGTTTTTAGAGTTTCCCTTGTTTGGAATTATCAAATGAGGAAAGCTGTAGAGGATTGAGTCCAGACCAACTTTTTTCCTCTCTGAAAATTGCGAGATTTGGGAAATGAAATTCTTGTATTAGTTGGATCTCATTTTCTAAAGACAATCTTTATTTGCAAATGAGGAAACAAACAGTCCTCTTTTCGCAAAATCATTGTAATCTTTATATTTAAATGAGGAAACAAACAGTCGTCTTTTCGCAAAATCATTGCACTGCTGTCTTTAATCCCCAACTGTTACTGTTATCCCCTGCCCCACCAAGTTACACAAATAAGGATTACTTGCATTCTCACTGGTAAAAGTTCCCAGCAGAATTGGTATATCTGTCTTCTGCATTGCCCAAATGTGGCACGTGCATAAATACTTGTACCTGGAGGCATATTTGTATATCCTCATAAGAAATCATTTGACTTTTCTTTCTTTGTTTGATCATTCTTATGATTGCACTTTTCTGAACTGTTGCGTAACTATGATCTCCGCGATATTAATTGTGATGTCCACCTTGCAATTTAAAAAATTTCCATTTATTTTTATTTGAGCTGGGGATAAAAGAAATAATTCAAAAAAGTTATTTCCTGTTGCCTTTGTTATGAAACTTGGTGTTGCCAATTTGTGCTCAATTCTATATCTTCTTTTATCAGATAAGAGATGAGCTTCGCAAAGAAACTCTACAACTGGCTAGTAAGTTCTTTTTTGTTTTCATAAAATATTTGTTTTCCATTTTAATGTTCTAATTTCAAGTTATAAATGGAGAGAAAAGCTGAACTGTTGTTTATGGTGAATAGGGGAGAACTTAGAGAAGGAGCCACGTATAATGGAGCTAAGAAACCAGGTGAATCCCAATGCCATGTCTCATTGTTTCTTTGGCTGGATTACGTTGTGGCGTAAATAATTTAAAACCTTACTTCCCCTTTCTTTCTTTTTTTCGACCACAGTGCAGAATAATACGGACAACTGAATTAGCTGCTGCCCAGGAGAAATTAAATGAACTGGAAAGACAGAAAGAAGAGATGTTGAGGTCCTGCTCTCCTCAATCCCTTCTCCAAAAGCTTCAAGGTAGATAATAAAATTAATTCATCTTCAAGCTTGTGATAAAATGATATAGGAAAGACATGTTCTGAAATACGATACAATCGTTGTGCAGAAGCAATGAATAAGACGGAAGAGGAATCTGAAAAGCTACACAGGCAACTACTTGACAGGGAAATAGAACTTGCTGCTTTCGTTTTCAAGTACAAAAAACTCCGAACTACCTATCACAGACGAGCACTTACCCATCTTGCTGCTAAAACGTCTTAAACTGGATGACCTAGTTTCTGGATGCAGTACATGAATACTGAAAGGATGTTTGGTTGTGCACTATATTATTACAAGACTAGACACTTTTGGCATGTTTGTATATCATATGATCACATTTTTGTCATGGTTCTGATCTCTCTCTCTCTCTCTCTCTCTTTTTTTTTTTTTTTTTTTAAATTGTCTGGTATTAGTAGTCATATTTTATCCAGACTAAATTCAGATTTGAGCAGAGCGGACTAAAAACAAAAAAAAATTTCTTTAGCGTCTGTTTTCTTCATTCATAAAGTTCGAACTCGAGACATTACTTGAAAGGACTGAACTATTTAGAATTCGAATCAACAGACATTGATTTTGTTTTGCTTTTATTAATATATTACCATTTACCTTTGAAAGACACCGCAGGAAAATTAATGGACTTTCTAATGGACGTAGAAAAAAGTAGTGAAAATTTTGATCAAACCTACACTTCGACAGACACTACTTTCTTTGTTTCCTTGTATGCAATTTATGGTGAAGGGGAGGATTCAAGCGAATTATCCTAGACGCAAGTCCTGAGTGGAACTGCCAAGTGAAGACGAAAAAAATGATACCTACCAAGGGCATGTCAGAGGTAAGGTAATACTACTGATAAAAAAATTACGAAGTATAAAATCAAGACAAGTCGAGGAAATTCAAGAATATTAAACTTGACATGCTTTGATTCACAGTTGTGGAGTGTTTTCTTCTCTTTTTATTCTGTAAAATAACCACATGTTCATTATCACTGGCAAATTCTCCCATCTTTTATTCCGAGTTGTGAAAATACATTTTGTCTCACAGAGAGAGAGTATCGAATATCCTAATCAGAAGCCATCGAAAAGCGTCCATTTTCTTTCAACAAAAATATGAAACAAAATGTTAGAAACCAGCCAATGATTTGCTATTTTAGGAAATATCGAATACACAAGGGAATGATACAACAACATTGACAAACTGCTTCCATGGCTACCATTCAACTGATTGTTACTGTCAACATTGACGACACAGAACAAAACCTACTCTCACTTCACCTTTGTAAAGAATGCAATTAACTCAACAACATCAATGAGATTAACATTGTATAGGCCCTTTTTTGCATATGCCTCTCTCTCATCCTCTAAAACCAGGCTTGTTTCGTCTTTTTTTCACTGACAACATTTCTAAAGCTTTTATTAATTCAAATGACGTCGTTTTAGCAGGACGTACTCAAACAGCATAACTTACCCACATCATTGCACAGAGACTAGCATATTTTTACCTATTCTACAAGGCTGAAAGAACCCACCCTTCTCAAATTTCTTGGATGTCTTAGAATGTCGCCGGAGCACTCCAATTAGTTAATACTTGGTGATTGTGTAAAGCTGAAAGTAAGCAAAAAGAACCCTCAAGGACAAGAATAGTGTATTAAACTATCACCTCAACTGCATTTCGAAAGTAACAATTTAAGCATAAATAGTTTCACTCTCCAAAATTTTCATTATCCTCCTAAACATATACTATATATGCCAAAATTGACAGTGAAGAATAATAATCAAGAGAAAGCCTTTATATGGTTATATTACAACAACTTAACAAAAAAGGGAGGAGAGAATCATTCATTCAAACGATCCAGTTCCTTTTCCCACTTAAGTCCAAACATCTGGCGGCCAAAAGGAACAATGAGGTTGTAGCGGAAAACCTGTGATTCACATCATTGAAATTCAATTAATGTTCAAAACTTCAAATCAGACACAAAAGTTCTGAATAGAAATAAATAAATTAGTTGCTCAAACAATATGGCAGATATGTTCAGAACTGTGTCCTGGACAAATGAACATGGTTTTATTTATTTACATTTTCTCCTTATATTTCTGTGACCTAAGCCTAACTACCAAACTCTTATAGGAATTATACATTTAGATGAAATACAGATGTTGCAACTTTAAACAGTTGAGCCCCTGACTGTGAGACACCTATGACTACAATTAGGAAATTAAGCAACAAGCCTTATAAACAATCATATAACAGATGATAAGACCAAGGGCTCACCTTATCATTTATATCACCAAGTTGCACTTTTAAAGATTCAGAGCTCTCAGTCCATTTGGAGTGATCCCCATTGCATTTGAACGTCCATGCTTTCTTCAAGGCAACTCGCCATTCAGATATTTTACTCCTTATCTCTTTGTTGAGTTCAACCCATTCTGGTGAACATCCATTTTTTGAAAGGATCCTATACAAGGTGTCTTCAGCAGGGTCTGCATGAGGATTAGTGCTGAGATTCAGGGGTTTGCCTTTCCCTGGTAAGTTCTCAAACTGACCTTCCTCCATGGAATGCCATATTCTTTGCTCAACAACATTTATAATATCAGTTTCTGACCTATTCATGAAAACCAGAGATCCTTACATTAAATCTATATGATAGCAGGACCAAAATCATTTTGTCAGATGATGACAAAAATTCATAGAACCATCAAGAATAGATATGGCCATCATACCTACTATTCCTTCCAAAATGTTCAATGAATTGCACTAGCAATTCACATGATGGCCCAAACAAAGTCAAATACAGAACAACAAACTTTGCAAAGCACAAGAGTACAAATTAGGCTGCTAAGCCATCGAACTTAATTTATAATTTGAATAAAATCTAAAAGAACCATAATAGGAGCATTTGAATCAACCACATCTAGTATATCCAAGTAGATGTCTCTAAGGATTTAAAGAACACTCGACATGGTACACAGATTCATCTTACAAAAACAGATTCATCTAACAAAAAATAACTACAATAACTGTCTCCATGAAGAGGAATTAGCAAACTAGCAAGAACCAAAAACAGAACACAAATCCTAATCTGCCAACCACCTGAGCAGAATCTTTTTTACTCAATAAATACATAATTGCGCCTTTCCTAATTTATAGCACTAATCAGCCAAAATTTATAGGAAATTCAAAGTAAAATAACTACGACTTAATTGGTCAATTTGACGCTTGACAACACCTTTATTGAACTCTATACAGAAAGGGAACAATCAAACAGCAGAGAGTCCTAACCTTTTATCTTCATTTGAGGAGAAACTAGAGTTTCAATTAATGGGTTTTAAGAATTAAAGCTCTAAAGTCCAAAATACCGATCCTTTTCATCTTAATTTCAAAAACGAACCAATTAAAGATAGTAAGAGCAACAATTGAACGCCACAACTAGTATCATTCATATATATGAAAGAGATGGTGACCTGACAGAATTGCGTTGGCCACGGAGTTCAGGAGGAAGCTTACGGTCGTTGACGGCGTCTATAACAGCGGAAAGACGATCTGTTGTCTTCTTTTCAGGCTTTGATGACGACAACGACGATGGAGAGGAGGAGGAGGAGGAGGAGAAGGAAGAGGTCCACCCGGGCCTGAAAACGGAGTGGGCAAGAAAGGCTGATGAACCGTGAACCGTTGATTTTTGAATCAAATTGATTAGCGATGATGATGATGATAAGGTAGAGAGTGTTATTCTCCGGATGCGAGTTCTCATCGGTAAGCCGATATAACTTCAGAAGGCTCTAGGCGTCTGCAGTGAAGCTTGAGGGCAACAATGGTGGATAATTTTGATTTGAAGTCTAATTTTGAAAAAAAAAAAAAAAAAAAAAAATTCGTTGATTGAATTGAAATTTCCAAGGTGGCAATTTGGGACACATGTCAGGTTGCATGAATAGCAAAGTGTCTAGATTTGATTGGATCGTACATCGGTTTTATTAAAAATTATTAAATATGACTAAAATATATCTAATTTATATTTCATTTAATTAAATTTATGAAAAATAACTATTTTATAATTATATTATATATAAATTAATAGTTATTCTATTACTTGTAAATCTAACTTTATTTTATTATTAAAAAAAAAACCTTTATATTTATGTTATGTTTTTAGCATGACTATTCTAATTGTTGAATATTTAATTTTATTATTATATCTATTTTAAGTTTTAACAAAGGCTTGATATATTGGTATTTTAGTGGTTCAATATTTACATATTGAATTCAATTTTATTAATTAAATTAAAAATAAATGTTATTATTTTAGACAATAATTGTACAAACAAAGTTTAATGTATCTATTAATTTCATCTTAAAAAAAGTGTCCCTTAGTGAAAATAAAAATAAAAAATTAGGAATTTATTTCAGTTTTTTACGAGTAAAAAAAATAAATATTATTTTTTATTTTATATATTATTATCATATTAAATTATATTTACGTTTAATATAAATAAAAATGCATTTTTATTAAAGTAGGTTTCTATATTTAAAAAAAAAAAAAAAAAAAAAAAAAAAAAAAAAAAAAAAAAAACAATTTTTTTAAAAATTTCAAAAAAATTTAAAAAACAAAAAAAAAAAAAAAAAAAAAAAAAAAAAAAAAAAAAAAAAAAAAAAAAAAAAAAAAAAAAAAAAAAAAAAAAAAAAAAAAAAAAAAAAAAAAAAAAAAAAAAAAAAAAAAAAAA
>CANXYC010057958.1:0-34182 GCA_948193065.1 Aleurites moluccanus
TCAAATATTTATTTCTTTAAAATATAATAAATCCCAAAAATTCTTTTATATTCATAACTTTAATTAAATATTTATAAAATAATTATTATTTATAAAATAGAATATAATATTTAAAAATATTTCAAAAATATGGGTATTACAGTGTATGAGTTTCATTACAAATGTGATTATACACATTATCATCAACAAATTATCAAATACAGCTACACACTTGCTCATGCTCAAATGTCCATTCTTTATCTAACTTTTTATCGGGTTTATTTGTACCAATCACCAGTAGATGCAATTCCATCACATATAGGAGATCCTTCATATTCTTGTTCCATATGTGGTAATTTGTGCTATTCAAATTGATAATTTTGCTAGTTTTAGCCTCCATTGTTACAGTATTCCTTTACCCCAAAACAAGAACCAATGGCTCTGACATCATTTGTTGAGATAGCGCAACGGTACGATTCATTGTTATAGTGTATGAATAATCGTAAAAAAAAATTATATCAAGAATAATTCTCAGGAAAAATTTAAGAAGTTACAAACGGTCTCACTTAAAACTCAATATTTTTGGATAAAATTATATTTCAAATGATTAATTGCATAATATATCATAATTATTTTTGATAAACAATATAATACTGCAGAAAATAATAAATAAAATGGCACAACATATTTAACGTGATTCACCTTTTAATTGGACTACGTATAGACGCCAAATTCCGAATAAATTTTTCACTAATAAAATCAGTAGGTACACAAAAAAAATATTTTCTAGAATTACACTAAATGAATAATACAATAATTTGATATCTATCCAAATTAGTGGCACTCAAAATATTTTCCAAAACACTCAAAAATAAAATTCTCTCATTATTTTATTACTCACAGTTTTAAAAATTATTTTCTAAAATTAAATCACAAAAATCACTAGAATTTTTTTTTTTTTTTAGAGTTTTGCTTCTAGCTCTCAACTCTCCCCTCTCTCTTCTATCTCTTGAAGAGCTAGTTTCTCGCTTAGCAAAAAAATTCAATAAGTTTGTTGTTGGCTGGTGCAATTAAGGTATCGAAAACAGTGATGACTTTCATCCTTAATTTTATTTACATTTGCCCAAGTCAAATTTTATAGACAACCTTCCATGTGGAGGCATTACTGCCATCAATACCAAGAGTTGAAATTGCTTTGGAATCAAATTAACAGTTAGGGATTAAACCCTTTTTGATGAAATATGAATACTTTAAATTCCTTGGAGCTTATGATGGGAAATCTCTTTTGATGGAGAATCCTTTTTTGATGCCAATTGCGAAGCATAACCTTCCTCCATCTCTCTAGTTAATGATTTCCAGTTAAGGAAATTAGGGTTTATAGGTTTGAGTTGATCAGAGAGTATTGAAAACATGGATGCCAATATTTGTTAAAAAAAAAAAATAGAATTGTTCTGATAAATTAAAGTTATGATAAATGTTAGAATACATATCAGAATTTATTAGGTAAAATTTTGAAAAAAAAAAAGATTAGTTGAAAAATGTAAATTGATTATAAAATTATTAAATGTAATTAAATATTATTTTTTTAAAAAAATAAATTGATTATATAATTTAAAAAATTATTTAAATTTATTAAAAAAAATTATTGAGATATGAGTGAAATATTATAATTTTTTTTTAGTAAAATTAAACAAAAAAATAATTTTTTTTTCATTTAAAAAAAATTAATATTTAAAAATTTTAAACATAATATAAAAATATTATAATACTTTAAATAAATTTATATTCCTCTCAAAACATACTAAGATAAAAAAAATTAAAAAATAAAAATTAATAAATGAATTGGGATTTAATTAAGTTGTGCAATGAAAATTAAGGTGCTTTTGGATTTAAATTGCTTACAGAGATACCATGATTATACCATATAGCTAACATCAAGGTAGAGTTATTAAAAAATTAACCAAATCAACCCATCAAAATTTAAAATTTTGGTTTTATTATTTGTATGATTGGAATTTATTGTAAAAATAATAATTAAACTGAACCTTTTAATTTGGTTATAATCTAAATAAATGAAAATTTAATTAAAATCAAACCGAAATATATTAAAATTATATATTTTATATGTAAATAATTTAAATTTTATGTATATTTTTTATTTTATTTTTTAGAGTTTAGACTAATTTTTCAAAAAAAATTTTATATTTTTAAATTAATTTTTATTACATAATATATAATTTTTATTTATTTAAAATAAAATTAATCTTATTTTGATCTTTCATATATTGATTTGAGATATAATTCTATATTATAAAAATATTTTAACTTATATTGAATTAATTATTTCTTTAAAATCTTTTTGTTTTATATTTTAAAACAGACCAAATTAATTATCTAAATATAATTTAATAATATTAATTTAGATAATTATTAATCTTACTTGATTTGGATATGATTTAAATTATTTACAAATCAATATGATTGATTTAGTTAGAATTATTTATTTTAAATCTATCAAATCCAACCATGAAAACCTCTATATCAAGGGATCTTAAATCCAAAAACACATGAATTACCTCATTTATAGTGATATTAACACTAGAGAAATTAAGAGATTTGATGATTGTGTTGTTAATTAATTATAAAGATAATTTGAAATATTTTCAAGTGCAAAACTAAAGAAAATACCTGCATTTTCTTCAAGTTATTTTTATAATCCATTATTGATGTGAAGATGAATGAATGAAAAGAATTAAAGATTTTGATAAATATAAAAAAAAAAATAGGAGGTATTTAATAATAATTTTTAAAAATTTTGCAAAAATCAAAGAATATGCAATAATGATTTTTAAAAATTTTAAAAAAGTAAATAAAAATTAAGGGTATTCAATTATAATTTTTATAAAAAATATATATTTAAAAAGTAATTGATTTTTATAAATTATAAATTTTTATATACTTATATTAATTTTTTATTTAATGGTATAAATAAAAAATATGTTTAAAAAAACAGTTGACTTTTTTTTTTTAAGGTATAGAAACATTGATTAAAAAAAAAAAGGAGAGAGAAGTAATCTTAAAATGAGAATCAGGTAATTTTTAACTTTTTTTTACAAATATGTAATATGTAAGTAAAAAAAAAAAAAAAAAGAATTAAGCATAAAAGTTTAGGTAATAAAAGCTGAAGTAAATTAAGGATAACAGTATAAGAAAAATAATTTTATATTTAATAGGTGCATAAATTAACTTGACAATATGTATCATATAATCAATTGCTATTATTTGATAATAATTTTTTTCTATATTAATGTGGGTGTTTAGTAATTCAATTATCAAAATAAATTTTGAAATAAATTATTTATAATAATTTAAAAAAATCACTTTCAAAAATTATGTTTGAAGGAAAAATTTTATTAAAAATAGATTTTAGCATTAATTATAAACATTCAATTAGTTTAAAATCACGTTTTACTATAACGCATTACAGTAAAATATTATTTTTTAAGCTATCCAAAACTATAAACAAATTTTAAATGGCATTTCCAATAGCAGAGTCTTAAATGATATATATAATTAAAAATTAGTTATATTAACAACCATAAAAAAAAAAACCTAATTGATAGAAGAAAAGTAATTAATTAACATAAATTGATACCAGAGTATGTTTTCAAAAAGAGTAAGTCTATACAAATTGATATACACTGAAGGCAAAAAAAATTAATTAACCTTATCAGTAGGTTCAGTTTAAATTGAATTGAATTTTTTAAATTGATATATTTTAATTTAATTATTTAATTATTGTAATTTTTTAAATAAAATAAATATAAAATTATTAAAAATATATATTTTTAAATTTTGAATCAAATCAATCAAATTAAATTCAATTTCATTCAATTTTTAATTTTTTCGATTTTTTCCTCACCCCTAATTGTAGCAACCAAAATTAAACCAACTAGAAAAGTAACTAAAATGTTGGATGTTCTTCCAGCCACCTTGTTTGGCTAGCTGCATCCCAAATAACACCAAGCCGGATTGATTTGTTGCAAGGGCTTATGGAAGATAATGAATTTAAAAAAAAAAAACTAAAAATTCCTCTTTCAATTGTCTTTCTTTTTTAATAATTTTATTTGTTATGGATTTACACGATTTCATTTATATTATTTATGCCTGTATTATTATTATTATTATTAAATTTAACTAGTTTTTTTTTTCAATGACAAAGGAATCCGTATGTAGCTTTTTTTTAATTTATATATTTATTTTGTATTTTAATTGCAATAACATGAATTTATTTTTTAATTAAAAAATTGATAATTTATTTAATGGTAAGAATTGAAATAATTAAACTCATTATAGACTTAAAAAAATTGCTTTATTTATCATTTAACATGAATTTAGGAAATTAAAAAAAAAGAGAAATTTAATTAAAATAAATAAAAAGATATTATTGACATACTAAAATATTTAAAATATTCATATTATGACCATAACAATTATTGCTGTGGTAATAATATTACCCTTTCTGAAATTCTTAATAGTTTTAATTATTAAAAACAAATTAATTTTTTAACAAAAATTTTAACTCAATTAAGCCGAATATATATATATATATATTTTCCTTATTATTTTATAAAGTTAATTTTATACTTAAATAAATAAATTGAAAAAAAAAATCACCAACTAATTTCAGCTTAGAACCTATATAATTCAATCCATAAGCTAGATCTCAGGGTATTTAGATATCCTTAAAATGAATATCAAACGTCGTTTTAAAGTTTAAAAAATATTAAATGAATTTATGAAATATTTGATAAATTAATTTAAAATATCATTTTAAAATTTTAAAATAAAAAAAATTTAAGCTAGATATAACAGTTTATTTTGAAACAATTATATTTTTTAAAATTGAATTTTCACCCAAACACCTCCTATAAATATAATTTTAAGTTTGACCCATGCGGGTCTGAATCCAAGTGGAAAGATGGTTTAAACCATTACCCAAGCCCCATTTTATGTGGGTTGAACTCGGTGGATCTAGAGCCCATGAGCACGTCTAAGCAATTTTCCATTTTCAATTCCCTCCAAAAGGTTCAGTTCTTTCCCACAGAACCACCAAACTCCTCTCACAGACTCATTTTTCTAAGCACAAATCAACAATGTCAAGCCATCAAGAGGATCTCGACCTCCTCCTCTCTCTCCAAGATCGAATCTTGGAAACCCCTTCTGTCTCTCCATCAAATCACCATTCCCATTCACCAGGTAAATATTTGATTTTTAATAGTTCATTTGTTTTCTTTTTTTTTTTAATTTTCCTCGTTGGGTTATTGATTTTTGCTGTGATTGTTGAATTTTAATTATCTCTTAGTTTCATGTAATTTCCGTTCTCTTGGTGTTCATGGGTTTGTTCTCTCTAATGGTTTTTTTTTTTGCTTTGCAATTTGTTTCTCATCAAATTGACTTGGGAATTTCTCAGTTTTGGTTTTGGCGGTTACATATTGCACCACAGTTCTGCCTCTTTATTAATTGTGATTTCTCTCGATTTTCTATAACCTTGAAGGGTATCTTTCGTATGAACCTCCTAGGTGAAGAGCGCAAGCTGATATGTCTGTCTTAAGAGATGCTGTTCGAGATTGCACTGATTGTTAGTCAAAACCAGTGCAAAAAGCTGAAAAATTGAAGCATCAAGGGACTCAAATGAAGTTCAAGTGGAGAAGTATTCAGGTTTAAGAATAAGGTTGCCTTTAGACCAACTACTATGTTTCTTATCCAAATTTGCCTGATATAAGCTATTTGTGTTTGTCAACTTGTAGATGTGTTTATCAACTTGTTGGCTTACCTATTTATAGTTCTGATATAGATGGCATATTATGGCATATTCTCTTATAAGATTGGATATATATGATGTTGATGGATTTCTGATAATTTTCTCTGCTACCAAATAAAACTATAATTAAATTAGAAAACAAGAAAGTCAAAGTTTTTTCCTAATTATGTTTAATGTTTAATTTGTCACTTTCTGTTTCAGGAATCAATTGGTCACCCCTTCAGAGCTCTGTGAGCGTTTCTCTACTATCCATTTTGTCCGATTACCAACTATTCAGTTATCTTCTTGCTTTATCTTTATATATGAACATTAAAGGGTTATTATGATTTTGTAATTTTTCACTTGTAGGAATCAAAAGTGTTTTTCTGTTTTGAGTCTTGTAGCTTGTAAGAGGAACTTTATGTACTTTGCAATTGATATTGGATTTTTTCTAGAAATTTTTTGCTAGGAAACACTCTGTCTAGAGATGCTGGGCTACTACTGGAGTATTAACTGGGAAGGGATATACAAGGACAAGTTCTGTTGGGAAGAGCTATTGCATTTGGAAAATTGGCTGTTTAGATGAAAGCACAATTTCTCTTTTCTTGTTTGGCGATGCTTTTAGAAGAACTGTAAGGAGCAGGCTGGAACAGTTTTTGCACTAATTAATTGTGCTGTGCGCAAGGACAATGCGGTATGAACTTCTCACATTCATTTTCTCACGGATTCTATTTTTTATGGTTCATAAAAGATTTTGATTTTTCTTTCTTCTCTTTTTCAGGTAACAGATTTTTCATTGGGTGTCTATTCTCCAAGTCAAACGTTAAAGATGGGTACTTCCATTGATTATGGAGTTTGCAAAGAGAAAAGGAAGGATGGCATGCCCTAGATACTAGTCATAAATAAGTATGTTACAAACATTTCTAGATTCAACTTGCTTTCTTTGGTGAGATATGAAATGTCTTGGAAATTACTTTTACCTAGTGCTTACGCATCAACTAAGACATGATGAAATAGCAACTTTTATGCAATTGGTTTTGAAATAGCATTTTTGTCTTCATTTGCTGTCAATATTTGAACAAACTTTGAAGTTGCAATAGATCAAAGCCAATGAACATATAAATAAGTAAAAATGGTTGGGTAAAATATGTGGTTTTCCATCTTAGGTTCACTTGCACAACATTTACTCTGATCAAAGCCGTCTAATGATTTGTCATTTGCCTCAAGTATGCTAGAGGAAGTATAGAAATTGCTGATGGAATTATTCAGCAACTTATCAGTACATACCATACTAAAGATTCATCAAGATATTAACAAAAAATAAAAAGAATATATATATGGAGATAAGGTTCTTGGAACCACTTTAAAAGAGAAGGTGATCAAACTTCAAATCTCATTCTTTGATTGGTTGAGAAGTTACAGCATATTCTTCTATTAAAACAATTTATCTGGAATCTTAGTAAAGTTTGATATACCCTCCTCATCAGTGCCTGTAGATTATGAAAACAATTAGGGTTCTGTATTCTTTTATGAAAATTATTCTTTAACAGATGTAATATTGATTATATGATTTTTTTATTCTGACTTGAGTCAATGTGTTATTTCAGATGCCAAGGCATATATTGCAAATTTCATAAATCTGTGTATACCTTTACAATGCTGCTTTCTTTCCTTCATTTTATCTTCAAAATGAACTTACATTACTAGTTTCAGTATTTCCTCCTCAAAAAGCATCAGAGATATATTCCACCTCACGAACTGAACTCAAGGGAACGTAGGTGTTCAGCTTTTCGAATCATTTGATAATGTCTTCTTTTATTATTATTATTATTATTTCAAACTCTCTTGGACAAGGACGAAACCAGAAAATTAATGTTGGCGGGCTGAAAATTAATTTTGTCTAGAAAGTTAGGCTTAAATGAGCCAAATAAATTTTTTTTTATAAACTAATGATATTTTTAATTAATCTTGGGTTGGTCGAGAATTAATTTTATGTGAAAAATTGCACTTAAATGGACTAAATGAAAATTTTTCTATAAATTAATAGGATTTTTTTTTTCGCCGGGTGGCCTTGGCCCACCTGGGCCCTATGAGGGCTCCGTCCCTGTTCTCGGATCTCATCAACTTGTAATTTTTGTTTCCCAGGAACTTGAAGACAGCCTTCAGAGATCCTCTCAAGTCAAAAGGCATTTATCGACCCTTTATCTGACAGAACAAACAGGAAAAAACCCATGCAGCCAGTGAAATTACTATTCGTGGAAGGACTCAAAAAGGCATTGAGGACTGTTCATACAGAACATACTTAGCTTTAAGTTAAGGTTCATTCTGACAAGTATCTAAAACTATATGTTCTCCAATTACTGCTAATGGTGTTGGCCTTTATTTTTGCACTTGAATGAACAGCAATGCAGATAAAGTGACAACAAATACATTCTCACAAGGCATAAGATTTCTTAATGAAATAATGAGAATTGAGATAATTAACCTGCTACTCATACTGACTCTAATTCTATGTGACGTCCTGAGTTCTTATTACTTCAAAATGAGATCAAAGAATTCAAATAAAGCTGCTGCAACATCAAAACAACACATGACTAGCTTAGACAAAAGGTAAATCATCTTCCATTGTTATGTAATTATTTATTGTGGTTCAATTTATGTCTTATTGAGCATTTGTCTATCATTCCTTTAGGAAATTTTCTACAATGAAAGTTGACCCATCTTTAGTCATGAAAAATGAACCAGATGCAAAAAGAAAGAAACCTGAGCAGGGACGATCTTCGGCAGAGAAAGCCAAACAGAAAATAGAAAAGATGATTGAATTAGATGTCTATGGTTCAGATGAAGAAATGAGTAATTTATATTGTTCCCCACTTCGGGCTACTATTTTTGGATTTTCATTGTGAGAAAGTTACATCCGAGAGCCAAAGCTTTCTCTAAAGATAATTGCAGATGCATCTAGGTGACCCTGCCTCTGCCTAAAATTAATCATTTGTTGTCATCTTGCTTTTGCAACAGTTATCAGAATTCAACAACTTGAGTCTACAGTTCCATGACTCCATTTCAATGAAATCTTGCAAATATCATGTGTACCTTGTTTGTAAGATAAAGGTCCAACTTATTTACTGGAATGAAGTCAGGAAATTAATTTTGGATGGGCCGAGAATTTCAGAATTAATTGTGTAAAATGTTAGGATTTAGGTGAATTAAATGAAAATTTTTCTATAAATTAATCGGATTTTTTTTATTTGCTGAATGGTTTAGTCCCACTTGAACCTGCATATGACTCCATCTCTGCTTATTTACATTCCGATTGAGTTAATTGGTTAGAATGACCCTTGAACAATATCGTAAGTATACGTGATAATTTTAATATGCGTCGCTTTGCCATTCTTTATATGGGCATTACTTAACCATTCTGTAGGGAAAAACATGATATTTATCATTCGAGTCTTTCTTTTAATGTTAGGGGCAATCTCGGTGCAGTTTGTGCATCTACTGAGACTAGATATACTTATCATGCAAGTCCAAGAGTACACTCGTATGCTTAACCAATACATTTGGAGATTACTTTCCGAATGTTGTCCACAAGTTTCAAGCCCATGATGGTAGTAGTCTTTAATCGTTTCAATTTCTTTCATCTTATATAACTAGAGTACTCATTTTGATTGTAAAGGCCAAAAGTAAAAAAAATAAAATTTTATCTCTTTCCAGTGACTTCTATGGCCAGCCAATGGGACCACTGAAGTTTGTGATTTTGTGTATGAGTGGTCCTTAATGAGCATTAATAAATCCTCAGTACACTGTTCCATTGCTGTGTTTTGTACCTGAAACAGATGGAGTGTATATGTTTCAGATGTTTGCTGGGCCAAAATCCAAATATAAAGGCTCTGAACTATGGAAAAAGGTTGCTTCGCTTGAATCTTGGGTGGTCCAATCAAACATTGTTCAGAATTTTTGGTAGGTATTATATTTTCTCCCACCACTTGAGACGGTAAGGAAATTTACACAGCCTGACAACCAGCAGTATTAAATAATTTCAGATTCTTAACTTTCACCATATTGATAGATGAGATTATAAATTTTGAATTCAAAACCATCCATTCTCAGTTTTTCTGATACTCGTAAAGGCAGCAAAGAGACCAATCAACTTGTTTATCCTCAAATTTTTTGAAATCTTACTTTTCATTGATTGTAGTGTTGAGAGTAAACTGATTAATTTTGAAATAATAAGTACCAAAATACATGTTAAGGCAAATCACTAATATTGTAATTAATTAAACAACCAAAAATAAATGCAAGTAAAAAATAGTCTTGCTTGGGGAGATTATAACTAATGGCCTTTCTAGTCTTGTGGATGCCATTAGAAAGCTTATTAAAAGGGCTTGGACAATCAAATTACGACATATACGGAGAAGTTAACTATTGTACTGATTTACTAGTTTACTTTGGGAGTAATTTGGCGATAGAAGTTCAAGTGATGAATTATTCTCCTTAAAAAATTAGCAGTTTAATATTGTATGATATTTATGGTGTAATTTATTAAGAAAGTGTTTGATATAATCATTAGGCTTTGAGCTTCTTTATAATAAAAAAAAATTACTTTCATCTTTTAAAGGATAGTTTATTTGTTAATTTAACAATATATATTTATTTAATATACTTCATCATTAATATACCATATTTTTAGTTAACAAACCAATTAATTAATTTTATTAGACTATTAACCAAAACATGTATGAATTTTTTCATATTCTTCACCAGACAATGAAAGAATTGAGTTATTCACATGTAAATCAATAATATTTTAATTTTTTTTATTAGAATAATAAAATTTTATTAGTTTTGAAACTTAGTAATAAAATTATTAAATAATAATTATTTTCGAGATAATTATTTACTTACTAATATAAGTAAAAAAAATTATTTATAGAAAATATTAAATAAAAATTATTATTTTAATTAAATTAATCATTTTTTTAATATTTATGAAAATAAAATAAATTTATTTTTTTCAGACAAAACAAGTAATAACCTTGAATATTTATTACATAATATGGACAAAAAGCTTATCTCAGTTTGGGTTGTGGTCCACTTTTGAAGCTTTTTTTGGGGCCAAATCCGCACAGTTTGGTGCTTCAAGAAGAGGATTGTATTGGGGTTTTTTTTTTGTTTTTTTTTTTGGAAGAATATTTAAACAGTTAAGGTGAACTAAATTTAAAAGCTGGATAAGAGAATTATGGAAGATAGAGACAGCTATTTCTTATATTTGGTAAAAGGTAGTATGACTATTTATGGATAGAAGACGATATAGAACCATATTAAATGTCTCTTCATAAAACACATTCACTGAAGGTGGTGAAGAATTGTGACATCTCAAGAAAGATCTAATTACATGTTCAATTCAGAAAGTAACAACTGAAGGAGAACTCCTCTTTCATTCACATGCTGTTTGGTGCCAACCGCCCCATGTGCTCGCTAAGTGTATTTCTTATGTTTTTGTTTTTGTTTGAAAGCTTTGTAAATGACTGATAATACGGAGACATAATAAGGTACTCCCGCTTAAAATTAGAAGTAACATTCACAAATTATTATTATTATTATTATTATTTTTATAATTATATAGTATTCAAGTTCATTGAATGTGATTAATTTAGTAGAGTTGGGAGGGACTTATAAAATGTAAAAATCTTTAAATATTTATTTTTTTCATTCACGAAATTCGAATTCGAGAGTTTCTAATATCTATTTTTTTCATTTACAAAACTCGAATTCAAAACCTTATTTAAGGAGAATAAATTTTTTATTACTTAAACCAACAAATATTAATAGTAGAATTCACAATTTGAAATAGAAATACAAACATAAAATTAATATTGTAAGAATGAGATTAAATCTTCCATTCTTCCTCTCTTCAATTTTTACACAAACCACTTAATGGTTCTATCCAAATTAGATAAAAGTAAGAAAATGTGACCTAGCTAATATACGGAGATCCAATGGATCTTCACATCACAAGTATTTATTAGATTAGACCTATATTTTAATCGTCTTGCCATACTGGCCTGATAGATGTCTATAAGGCCATTATACAAGTGATCACATAAACACAAGCTGAACTTTACACACATGTTTTACACTATTTAATTGATTCCATTTTCACAAACTAAAACAGCCAACAATTAATAGCCGCCCATAATAAATTTCAATAAAGTTAATTCATAATATTACTAATGAGTTAATTTTTTTTTTTTCAAATTGGTTATTTTTTTTTTTAAATTGGAATCTTAGTATTCATACTTTTTGAGATAAATATTTAATTGATAATTTTTGAATACACAAACTTAATATGGATGCACACTCTTAAATTTATAAGAATAAAAAATTTAATTTTTATAAATATATAAATTAATTTAAAGATATAAAATAAAAAATAAAATAAAAAATGAGAAAACAATATCAGGCATAACACATAACACAATATTAAATTAACATATTTAATTAGTATCTCCATATGAATATCATGTTGAGCCTATTGTGACATAAAAAAATTACATCGTGTCGCGAGTTAACTCGTGAACTAAAAAATTACTCACTCAATATATATATATATATATATATATATATATATACACACTTTTAATCATTCATAAAAATTTATATTTAATTAATATTTTATATAATAATATAAATTAATAAAATAAAATTTATAAATTTAATATTAAAAATGAAAAATAAGTAATTTTAAATTAAACATAACATTCATATAAATCCAAAACAAAATTAGCCGTTTAAATTACAGAATATCATGTTCATGGGCCAATATAATTATGCTTGAAAATAATTGGATAATATCGCAAATTAATCTATCAATTCAAAAAAGACACGTTTTACTTATTAAAATTGTCACTCAAAATCTTAGAGAGATTTGGAAAAAGATTTTTTCTTATTTTAAGTATGAGAAATATTCTTCAATTGAGTGGTTGATTACTTTCTTTATAGAGTAAAATTCTTGTTTTAATATTGAGGATTTTTATTGAGTTAGAATTAATAGTGAGTAGTATTATAGGAAGGGTTTTTTTACTTTTGCCCAAGTATGCAATTGACAATATTCCAATAATTGAGTTTTGACTTTGGCCTAATAGGTGAATCACAAAGTGTATGAGTAAAATGTCTTTGTGATGAGTGAAGATATTGTGAGAGGATTTACAATTTTATCCGTTTAAAAATTGTAATATATTGATATGATGATTTAATGGATTATCCATTCGAGAGACCTTGGATGTAGGTTTATTAAGAGACCAAACCATGTTAAAATTATTTGTGTTGTTTTTCTCTTCTCTTATCGTTGCGCTTATAACACTGAATTTTTCCTAACAAGTGGTATCAAAACTGTTGGTTCTTGTTTTGGGATTCAAAAGTTGTTTTTAGGAAAAAGAAAAATATTAAAGTGAGATTTTTGTAGACAGAGATGACGATGAAGGTGAAGACATCTCAATTAGAAGTCATGTGCTAGTTGCGAAAAAGTTCTTAAAAAGGGAAGAATTTAGAAAGTGGTCATGTATAAAATCGTTGTCCAAAATTGAAGCTTAAAGACATGAAGAATTTGAAGAAGCAACAAAAACGAAAAGATGAAGAATAAGCTGAAAATTGATGAAGAAGATGATGATGATTTATTCAATTAATGTTATATGATGAGTCTTTTGATTGAGGTGGAGCTCTAATATGAAAATTTGATAATTGAAAACTATGACAATTAAATGATTGAAATTTTTTGAATCAAGGTAAAGATTGTTGGACAATTGAAGATTGCATGAGTGTGGAATTTTGAGTTAAGGTGGAGATTATTAAGATTGTGCCACAAAATTCTAATGGGATTTGGAAGAAAACCTTTTCCTATTATATGTGTGAGAAATATTCATCAATTGATTGGAGGATTATTTCTTTTATAGAGTAGAATTCTTATTTTAATATTATTCTTATTTAAATGAGAATTCTTATTGAATTATGATTAATAGTGAGTAACATTATAAATATGAGTATTATAAAAATAGTTATTTTTCCTTTTGCCCAATTATGTGATTGGAAGTATTTCAATAGTTGAATTTTGACTTTGGCCCAATAGATGTATCACAAAGTGCAAGGATATTATGGCTTTGTGATGACTAAAGATATTGTAAGAGGGTTTAAAATTTTATCCATTCAAAAATTTTAATATATTAAGATGATGATTTAGTTAATTATTCATTCGAGGGACCGAATTATGTTAACATTATTTATGTTATTTTTCTCTTTTCTTATTGTTGCGCTTATAACTCTGATTTTTTCCTAATATAACTCATTAATGATGATGAGTCATGTCATAGATTCAACACATTTTTAGCTTGGCTTTAATGTTTAGCTTGTCTTTTGTCAATCTCTTCTAAATAGTTTGTTTATTGGGATTTTAAGGTTTTTTATGTGGATGATTGTAGTCTCTTAATTCTCAACTCCAGTTTTGTAATATGTTTTAAGTCTTGGGAGTTCTATATGTTCTATTCTCTTCTTTAATCCTTTTTATTTTTAAAAAAAATATAACGCACTCATAATTCGTAAAATATGTATATATTGATTAAAATTATTGAAAAAAAGAAACAAAATAACTAAGAACAAAAAGATAGAAATATAAATAAAATATTAAAGACTAAAATAGAAATAAAATTGATTTAAAATATGGCTTGAAACGCATAAATTAACTTTCTTAAAAGCAATATTTGCTTCCTCTTCTTATTGAAATTGCTATGGAATAAATTGCAACTACTCAATCGTGCCCGCGACTTGCCTAATGTTGATGAACTTCACAGTTGTTATTTCCCATTCGTGGCTGTGACTTTATTCTAGTCGCACCTACAACTCATCTTATCACGCCTGTGAATATTGCCCTGTTGAGGGCCAAAGCTACTGGACCTCTGACTCGCCTCTACGACTCCATGGTAGCATCTGCGAATCAATTTGTAGCGGCTGCTACTAGAAATTCACATTTGCGAATTCTGCCCTATTATGGGACTTGAGTTTTTAGAGCTTTTAGAGTCTATAGTCGTGGCTGCAACTTTCCACTAACGCCTGCGACTTGTCTTCAGCCTTGAACCTAAGCTAGTGTATTACTTAGTATCGACTTTGATGTATTAAAATATACTCATAATTCATAAAAATATAAATATTTCTTTTAATTTTTCTTAAAAGTTTATATTTAATAACTATTTTATGTAATAATATTAATTAATAAAAGTTAAATAGTAAATTTAATAATAAACATAAATAATAAATAATTTAAAAATTTAATGTGATATTCTCATCAAATCCAACATAAAATTAATAGGTTGGAATTGCAAATGGATTTTCATGTTAGTTTTAACTTAATTGTGACATAAAAATAATTATATCCACACTAAAATTAATATACAAATCCAAATAATATACGTTTAATATGTTAACATTGACGTATCATATTATATGTGATATTAATACTTTTGAGCTCACCTCACATTAAATATCATCTAAATATCAATGTTTTCAGAACCGAACCGGTAAAAACAGAGGGTCAGAAGTTCGATCAAGATCGAACAGGTTAAACTGAAAAAAAATCGATATACATATATGTATATATAATTTGACATTTATTATATATATGATGAAAATAAATATAATGTAATTATGACTAAATCAAGAATTTATATAAAATCATATTTTTTTATGGTATCAATCTAATCACATTAAGTCAAAAGTTATATATATAGTAAACCTAGGGGTCCCACTTTATTCTCAAACCTGGTGACTCGGTTGATTGGCACTCCTGTAGGCTCATCTTGCATACAAATTCTGGGGGTCCCAAGTCCTACATTTACCAAGAATATTTCTTCCCTTAAGCGTAAAACTTCAGATTGTTCAAGCAGAAAGATTACATCAAGATTTGGTGTTCATATTTTCTTTCCTAAAAACACCAAAAACAAAGTAATCGCCAATCGGAGAATAGAAGAATAGGTAACAAGGTGGGAATAAGATATAACAAATGGGTAGGTATAAATGCCGGAGATCGGTCTTTTGTCTTGTGTTTCTCAAACTTGTCTTTTGTTTCCAGGTTTTGGAGTTCAGAGTAAAGTGCTCCTTAGGTGAGTTTTGGTTATTTATTTGCTCAAACATCTATATAAGGTAATATACAATAAGATCATGATTTTGGCGTCAGGTAAAATTGAAATGAAATTATTGAAATGAAATTATTGAAATTCTCTTAATTTCTTTTAACTCAAAACAGCGTAGTTTTTGTCAAGCAAAAATGAAGTCATTTTGATCAAAAATAAAAATTAAAAAATTAAAAAATTAAAAAAAATAAAGAAAATTGACATGATCGAATCAAAAAATCTATTCAGTTCGACCAATTCATCAGTTAATAAACCGGTTTACCAGTTTTTTAATCAATTTTTAAAGACAGGTAAATAGGACTGACTGGATCAATTATTGGTTTGATTTTTAATTTTTCGATTCAATCAACCGGTCTGATTTGATTTGAACAACCATGCTAAATATCGTTTCCAATTATTATTATTATAAATATATGTGGATGGTTGTAATCTCTTAATTCTCAACTCTAATTTTGTAATATGTTCGGAGTGTTAGCAGTTTTATATGTTCAATTATCTTCTTTAATATATATATATATATATTTTTATAAAAATATGTAATTTATTACACTTATAATCCATAAAATATGTATATATAAATATTTTTTTAATCTTCTTTAGAAGTTTATATTTAATTATAACTATATTTATCTAACAACATAAATTAATAAGATAATATTTTTAAATATTAAAATAAAAAATTAATTAATTTAAATTTAAATATATTATTTATATTATATCATATTACTAATTAATATTTATTTTATAAAAAAATTATTATATCATTTTTAATTCTTATCTTGTTATGATTATAGCTAAACATAATACGAATATGATTCATAAGTCACTCAAAAACGAAAAAAAAAAAAAAAAAACAAAAGTTCTCTTATTAATTTATAGGAATTTTGGTGATGACTGATGAGTTAGAACTCCAGGATCTTGAGAGGGTTTTAGTTGTAACTACAATGTCTTATTAGGTGAGTAATACAATATATTAATTTAATGGTGCTTAGTCATGACTTATGAAAGCAAAATATACATGCATGAGAGATGATTGACTAATTAGAGGGTTTAGCAAGGGCATGAGTAGGTACTTGCCTATGTAAGCCATAGAAAATTAAGGATTAATGCTCTGGCAAATTGAAATTGTGAGTTGTTTGCTTTCATTTTCCTCTTTCATATACTGTCTTATGGGTCACAACATCACAGGTTGGCTTGGTTTATTCTATATATGTAGGCCAAAAGGGATTTTTTTTTTTTTACTTTTTTTACTAATTGCTGGTAGGCTATATGCACAAATGGGACCTAATACATATTGTCAACTAATTACAATTAAGTTGTCATCAAAAGCTTTAAGATAGAACTTACTCTTCTTTTTTTTTCTAATTGTATTAGGAGTCCTGTAATCTATTGTCTATCAACAATTATTTTTTTAATTGGAAAAAAGATTATTGTTGAGCTACTAAAATTATATATATATATATAATAAAATAATTGATTGTAATAACTACTAATTTTATCATTTTTGAAATTTTTATATCATATATTTAAAAATAATTAAAATATATAATAATATATTAAAAATAAATTATATCCTTAATCATTATTTAACATTTCAACAATAATAATCAACAAAATTTTATAAAAAAAATAATATTTTTTTTAGTTATGAGCTATTTATTATCAATTAATAATTATTCGTAATAATTAAATCAAATAAATATTTAATAAAAAATTATTATTTACAAATCGAAAATAATTTTAATATTATTAAATCAATATACGAGGAAGAACACTATTATTCTAGATTACGGAGTTATAATTTTTTTTCTTTCTTAAAAATTAGAATAATAATAATAATAAAACTCTTAGTTTCTATGATTTGGTGGATCGATGGACACTTAATCAATACCTTTAACCACATCTCAACAAGTGCGTTTTCCATGCGAGATCAAGGTGGTTAAAGTTTGATAAGACAATTAGAGTAAAATTAGTTAATATGCACTCGGAAACCATTTTTCACTTGATGAAGAAGCAATCTCACCAACACCCCCATTTTCACTTGATGAAGAAGCAATCTCACCAACAACATTTTGGTTCTAACTGTGACCTTAGTCCATCGTAGTAAAGACTCTGATGTTTATACTAATTACTATTGACCACTAAAATAAACTGAAGGCGTTGTTAAGTAAACTTCTACTTTAATTCCTTAGCCACTTCTATTTGGCTTTCAAGCCAAATTCAATCCAAGTCCCTTTGGAGTTTGGACTTCTAATTTCTTTTATTATGCTCTTTTATTTCAATTCTTATTTTATTCTAAACATAGGTTGAATTCATTTACATAATAATTTTTCGTTCAATTCAAGATAAATGTTGACTCAATTAACCATTTAAATTCAAAATTCCACACATATAAGTCTCAATCTTTTTCATAATCTTTCACTATAAAAATACATATTTTCATGCATTTATTTTTCCTTTTAACTATTTCTTGTCATCTATGGACTTTATCATGTTATTTAAGTTTGAAGGAAACTCCCCCTTCTCAATAGTTTCTTAATTTTTTCTTGCCATCAATTTTGTTCGTTCTCCAAGGCCTCATCTTTAACATTAGATGGACGCTACACTTTTCATCTTGTGCAAAATATACTTATTTCTTACTTATAGCAATTACTTTCCTTTTTTTCATGTCATTCTTCACAACACTTCCTTCAGTTACCGCAACATGTTTGTGCTTGCAACAACTAGAAACCAATAAATGAGCTTCCATTTTTCACCATTGATAATAACTAAAAATGGCTATGAGCCATCAAGATTAAGCTTAAGAAAGGCCATAGTTATAAATAGCAGGTCTTATACTTTCAAAAGTCATTAAACTCAAACTGTCAAAAACCAACGGCCTAAGACATCATAGACAAGCTCACTCGCGCCTCGTCATCCAATGATTGTTTAGGTAGTAAGTAGCTCGCTTAGAGCAATCTCATCATGACAATACTTCACTTTGCTACTAGACGAGCTCACTCAACATAAAAAAAGAGTTCATCCTGACATATTTTTCAAACTTTTCACATTTGCAATCCCTAATACCTCGGGGAAACATGATTCTAGTAAGAGCAGCATAAGGCTCCGCGACTAATAATCGAACATACATGTAGATACATGAGTCATATCATTTTCCATCAACAATATGACGTGATAATGAACCACCAATAAGAAGAGGCTATGTTGCCCACGCACTTCAATACCAATGCGGGAGCTCAACTTAAATATTCACACTCTCCTCCCAACAAAGAAGGGAGAAAATGAGAGGATGTGTGAAAACAATGGTAAAACTCTAAACCCAGTCAAAATTTCCCAAGCCTTCACTCAAAAAATGCAATCGGTGACTTGAGTATCAGAGGGCCCATGCTCAACTAAAGGCTCGGCCCTCTAATGTTTGTTTCTTCTCCTTTTTCCTTCTTTTGCAAGCCATGTGCAAAAAGACATAGTAACCTATCTTCCAACTATTTAGGTCTAATACCTCTAACTCCAGTCCCAGTGATGGGCGATCTCAGGGTCGAGGACTTGCTAGGAAAAAAGCCCATTAGCTTTGGCATCATTTGTAGGGACAACGTCTATAGGACAAAGAAGTACTTCTAATTCCACAAGACCACATATCCTAAATCTGTAACTGAACCCAAATGGATAGAGTTGATAAGAAGAATAAGAGATTACAAACATCTTATAGGGAGCAACCCCAAGGAAGAAGGTATTAGAGAGACTAAGTAACCTCAAAAAGCTCTATACTCCTTCAATTTTAGCCACAACCCTTAGGAAGAAGGTCTTAGAAGACTAAGTAACGTCAACAAGCTCTATACTCCTTCAAATTTAGCCACAATCCTTAAGGAGCGCATGCATGTTAGCTCTAAAGTACTGGGGGAAGAGACTCAAGAATGGAGGAGAAAAACCCATGTCAATTCCAAAAAAAAAAAAGAGCTTTGGAAAAGGAAAACTCCAAAGGTCTCCATTGAGTTACTGGTAATAGAGGTTCAACCTAATCAAATTATCATCATTCTAGTAAGGGATAAAAGCTAGACAATCCCACAAATACTTATCATAAGAGGTTATCTAATATGAAAAAGCACCACACAAGACACAACAAAGACTTAGCAAAGGCTAGGAAAAAAAACTATGAGGTAGTAAGACATTTTCATGAGGCACCATAAGACCTGGTGAAAACTAAGCGAAACACCGCAAGGTACAAAGAGTTGAGACCCAAATAAGACTTAGTAAACTTTAGGCACAAGTCCAACTTGAGGCATAATAAGATCTAGTGTACTCTAGGTGGAAGTCTGCAAGGCAAAAAAGTCTCTTATAAGGAGAGATAAGACCTCTATATGAGGCTTCATAAGACCTTTCATAAGGCAAATCAAAGACCTTTTTGTGAGGGATCTGAAAAATCTCTAACGAGACATCTAAAGTTCTCTCACAAAACGAGATAAAACCTATATGTGAGGCTCCATAAGACCTTTCACAAGGCAAATAAAAAATCTCTCAATGAGGCAACTTAAAAATCTTTAATGGGACACCTAAAGTCATCTCATAAGGTGAGATAAGACATTTATGCAATGCTCCATAATACCTTTCATAAGGCAAATTAAAGACCTCTATGCAAGACATCTCAAAAACCTCTAACGGGGCACTGAAAGTCCTGAAGTGAGATAAGACCTTTATGAGAGGCTCCACAAGACCTTTTTATGAGGTAAACAAAAACCTCCTAGTGAGGAAGCCTAATAAGACATCTTTGCAAGACAAGGCTAGATCATTCCCATAGATTAAGACCTCTTAGCGAGGTAATTGATAAGACCTCCACATGAGGCAAAGACCTTATACAATCCCTGCACTTAAGACCTCATAGTGAGGCAATGCTACAAGACCTCTAACACAGGGGGCCACCTTTTATGTTAACAAAGGAAATTAACTCTCTATTATGCATAAAGGAAAGCCTAAATATCATTAAGTCCTTAGAGAGCTTAAGTGAAACAATGGACCAACAAAGACCCAATCAATCAAGGCAACTTCATTAAGACCTTGAAGGGGCACATACAAAGGAAGAAGCGAGAAAGACTTGACCAAACGAGATAATAACCATATGAACTTAGGGGCTTATGAAAAAATAATATAGACATAAGTGAGGCAAGCCAAAAGGACCTCGAAGGGCACACGTAATCATATATCCCAATAAAAAATCCAGAGAAGGAAAGAGCTTTCTTCTTAACAAAGGTGAGGTGATAAGACCTTCAAGGAAAACCACAAGCGAGCCAGAGACAATCACAAGACAAATCAGGTTCTAGAAAGTGGTACAATCTAGACAAGTCAGAAGTAGACACAAATAGAACGGGCTAATCAAAGGACAAACACTTTTATGAGACTAAAAAAGGCATAATCTTATTATTCAAATTGAAAAAATTTGTTACAAGCATAGTAGTGACTACATTGAAAAGTCATATTCTGAAGAAGTTTCTGAGGATCGAAAGACTTCTAGCACTAGGGAGCACTGCAAGTGAAACATTCCCTCTCAAAATCATATCACTAAAACTGCAAAAAGGAAGGGTGGGGCACTTTCACACTAAAAGAAAGAAGATCCTTTAAAGTGCTAAGTGTCCTTATGAGGTGATGGTCTCTTTTCCTAAGTCACTACCATAGAATGTGACACATTCAGGGAGAAGACCAATCTCGTGAGGACCATTTAAATAGAAAATCAATTTCAACAATCTAAGATGCCAACTGAGCCAATACTAAGACATATCCAGAATTTAAAAAGTAAAAAAGGCCAAGCACTTTTGATTGGATCAGAAGAAAAAAAACCCATACATGCAGTAACAACAACTTTTCCTCTAGAGACAAGAAGGACATCAACATCTAACAATCCTTAACCTGGGTCCCAAGAACACATCATCTTAAACTGTCATACCCCAACTCCAGTAGTGCTATGGTATAAGGGTAAGAGTAGGCTCAAGGCCACCATAAACCCGTAGAAAACTCATATCCTAGATCTCATACACAACACATATCCATATCAAACATAGTTATCATCATAAATACTCATTTCTATAAATCATGTAATCATCATTCATAGATTTCCATTCATCGTCATATGATTTCCTTTTGTTCCTTATCGATCTAAATATACATCCCACTTCAATAAGGAACAAAGGCAACTCACAATGTAATAATTCAGACATCAAAATAATATCATCCTCAACATCTAACTATAAAGCTCTAGAGTATACTCCTCATACATATAAATACCAAAATACAAAGTAATGTATATATATATATCAAAAGAATTATATAGAGTCTTATTGGAAGAATGAATCAAGAAGATCTGTCTTCTATATTAGCTCCCTCTTAAGCTACACTATCACTTGAAATCCACAGAAGAGGAGTGAGCCTTCAACTTAGTAAGATATAAATATGTAATGCGATGGTCAAGCCAAATGAACATGGATATGGAAATATCATAAGGTTATGCTTACAAGAACATAAGTGCTTACAATTGAATTGCACTATCAAATCATACGATAGAACTGTCAGAATGCATCAGTAGCCTTGCTACCATATCATAATAGAGCGTATCAATAGTCTTGCTACCTTATCACAATACATATGGTTGGCTAGGCATATGACTAGAGCTCCTGGTCCCTTCTAGGTGGAACACTGATAAAAACCTTATCAACTAGGTTTCCAAAGTGCATAATAGACCAATGAATTTACTCTCATTGGGAAGAGCGTTCTATATATATATATATATCATATAGCTTAGACTTCACAAGGAATCATATTGTTCATAAGACCATTAACATATAATCATGAATCATTCAAGATAGCAAATAGGTTTCACATGAGCTTGGTCCAAGAAAGAATAACCAAGTTATTTACAATATATAAGGTGTTTATATGGATCAATTTATCATTTGTTTGAGAACATCATGGGAAATTCATTTAATAGATTCACAATACAATATTTTAAAATATGAGAATCATATACATGAACATTAGGAAGGATTTGAGCAATCAATTTCAAGAAACAATATGCATGTGAAATGTTCATACTTACCTCAAAGCAATTTATCCTTGTATTTCCCTCAATTACTTATACATTCATTAATCTCCTCTATTTTCTTGAGTTCTCTTCTCCTACGACGAATCCTCAAATACTCACAATTAGGGTTTATACCGAACAATGTTCATACAAAATAAATCATTATGATTCTAATCATCTTTTAGAATCCTAATATGTTTTCTAACATCAATTTAATCACTTACTAAGAAAATATAGAAGATTGGGTTGAATAGCTACTATTCACCTAAAACCCTAAATCCATATATATCTTGCTTATAATCCATAATAAATACTAATGATATTCATTAACATCAATACTTAACTCATATTCATCTACTCTAACCATGCATTAACTTATATTGACTTAAGATTGAGTTTGGAGTAAATACCTTAAACCCTAGAAATGGAGAACCCTTGAGAAATCTGAAATCTTGATGTTCTTGAAGGTTGATTCTTGATTCTTGTGATAATAGAGATGAAATAAGTGTTTGAGAAGAGTATTTAATGAATTTATGGGTGGTTGAAATGTATTTATGGAGAAAGAAATAAAAGGAAACAAAAATAAATGAAGTCCAAAAATGAAGAAGAAGGGTTGGATATTTATAGACCTATGTCTTCACGCCCGCGAATAGGGTTCACGGCCGTAAAGGTCGTTGCTCATGTTGGGTTCGAAACATTTCTTCAAGGCCGTGAAGGGACGTTTCACGTCCGTGAAGACAAATATGAAGAATTGGCAAATTTACACAGAAGCTTTTATCAAGCCCGTGAGGAAACTTCATGCCCTTGAAAGGCTTGCTGATGAAAATTTCTCATGTTTTCTTCATTCTAACTTATCTAAACTCAATCAACTTACACATACACATACTTAATACCTCAAAATCAATCACAACTCATCATGTCTCAATACATATAATCAGTCTAGGAGAAATCTACACTCAACATAGCATTCTAGATCATCTACTATGCACATATAACATACACATGCTAACATTCATCAGACAAACAAACAAACACATATCTACTCTAACAGTCCAAGCACTGGGTATTATATCTTCCCCACCTTAAGAAAATTTGTCCTCGAATTTTAAGACTTACCTTTCTCTTAGAATAGATAAGGGTACTTGTCCAGCATGCTTTGTTCACTTTCCCAAGTGCACTCTTCCATTGCTTTATTCCTCCATAGGACCTTAACCATTGCTATATCTTTATTTCATAGTCTCTTGATCATTCGGTCTATAATGGCGACTGAAATCTCTTTATACGTCAAGTCTTACTAAAGGTCCACTGCCGAAACTTATAGCACATGAGAAGGATCGACGATATATTTTCGAAGTATTGATACATGGAATACTGGATGCATATTATCCATGTTAGGTGGCAAAGCTAGCTTGTATGAGACCTTTCCAATCTTGCTTAGAATCTTAAAGGGTCCGATAAATCATGGAGATAGCTTGCTCCTCTTGCTAAACCGTAAAAATCATTTCATTGTTGAGATCTTTAAGAACACTAAATCTCTAATGGAAAAATGAAGGTCTTTTCTCCTTGGATCAGCATAATTCTTTCGGCGACTGAAGGCTATCTTTAACCTATCTCGGATTAGTAGAATCTTCTCTGACATATATCTTATCAATTTTGGTCCTTCGATGTACTTTTCTCCAACCTCCTCCCAACACAAGGGAGATCTGTATTTCCTGCCATACAAAGTCTCATAAGGGGACATCTAGATCGTTGAATAGTAGCTGTTATTGTAGGCAAATTTTATCAACGACAAGTGAGCATCCCAATTTCCTTCAAAGTCTATAATTCATATCCTTAGCATGTCTTCTAGAGTTTGAATGGTCCTTTATGACTGCCCATCTGTCTACGGATGAAATGTTGTGCTGAAATCAAGCTGTGTACCCAAATACTCTTGCAATTTCTGCCAAAATCTTGAGGTGAACTGAGTACCTCTATCTGAGATGATCGAAACTAGAACTCCATAAAGCCTGACAATCTCATCAACATGAATCTGTGCATACTGAGAAGCCGTATAAGTCATCTTGACTGGCAAGAAGTGAGTTGACTTGGTCAATCTATCAACAATAACCTATATCGAATCATGACATCTTGAAGTCCTTGGCAATCCAACTACAAAATCCATAGTCACTCTCTCCTATTTCCATTATGGCAATGGCAACTGTTGAAGTAGTCTTGAAGGCTTCTGATACTCAAACTTAACTTGCTGACAAGTTAGACATTTACATACATATTCTGCGACTTCTCTTTTCAATCCACTCCACCAATAAGAACTTTTGATGTCATGGTACATCTTTGTTGCACTTGGATGCACACTATAATTGGAATGGTGAGCTTCCTTGAGAATCACATCTCTCAATCCATCCATAGCTGGAACACATAATCTATTGCCCAGTTTTAGTACACCATCAACCATAGCAAAGCCTAAAGCTCTCTCTGTTCCCACATCGTTCTTTAGCTTTACCAACTAAGAATCCTTATCTTGCGCTTCTCTTATCTGATTAATAAGTACTGGTTTAACTTGAAAATAAGCCAGAAGCACACCTATATCTGAAAAATCTAATTTAATCCCTATATCATGTAAACTCTGCACCTCTCTCACTAGATATCTCCTACTAACTTGGATATGGGCTAAACTTCCCAAAAAATTTCTACTCAAGGCATCCGCCACTACATTAGCCCTTTCTGGATGGTATAAAATTTCACAATCATAAATCTTATAGTCATTCTATCCATCTCCTCTGTCGGATATTAAGATCCCTCTACTGGAAGATATACTTCAAACTCTTATGATATGTGAAGATCTCACACTTCTCTCCATACAGATAGTGTCTCCATATCTTTAACGCGAATACAACTGCAGCCATCTCAATATCATGTATAGGGTAATTCACTTTATACTTCCTTAACTGCCTAGATGCATAGGCTATCACTATACCATGATGCATAAGTACACATCCAAGTCCCACTCTCGATGCATCACAGTACACGCATATCACCCTTCTCCTGACAGTAAAGCCAAAACAGGTGTCGTGATAAGACAAGTCTTCAACTTGTGGAAACTCTCTTTGCAAGCATCCGTCCATTGGAATTTCACTTACTTCTGAGTAATCTTGGTCAAAGATGTTGCGATCTTAGAGAAATCTTGTACAAACCTCCTATAATACCCCAAGAAACTTCAAACTTCGAAAACATTTGTGGGTCTAGGCTAATTAAGGATCACATCCACTTTCTTCGGATCAACTTTAAGTCCTTCCTTATTCACCATATGCCTAAGAAAACAAATACTATCGAGGCAAAACTCACACTTGGTGAACTTGGCAAACTGATGCTCTCTCAAGGTTTGCAATACAATCCGGAGATGTTCTTCATGCTCTTCCTTGCTCTTAGAATATATAAGGATGTGAATATAATGACAAACTTGTCCAGAAATGGCATGACCACCCTATTCATCAAGTCCATAAATACGGCTGGTGCATTAATCAATCCAAATGGCAACACTAAGAACTCATAGTGTCCATATATGGTCTAAAAAGTCGTCTTCGATATATCCTCATTTTGAATTCTCAACTGATGATAACTCGACCTCAAGTCTATCTTGGAGAAATGACTAGCACCTTGTAACTGGTCAAACAAATCATTTATCATTGGCAAAGGATACTTGTTCCTGATGGTAACCTTGTTAAGCTGCCTATAGTCGATGCACAATCTCATAGAACCATCTTTCTTCTTTACAAAGTGCACTGGTGCTCCCCATGGCGAACTACTAGGTCTGATGAATCCCTTATCAAACATATCTTGCAACTGAACCTTCAATTCTTTTAACTCAACTTATGTCATACTATAAGAAGGAATAGAAATCAGATTCATGCCCGGTAGTAACTCGATACCGAACTCTATCTCTATATTCGATGGCAACCTTGACAATTCTTCAGGAAATACGTCTAGAAACTCACTAACTATTAGAATCTACTATATGCCTTTCACTTCCTTTCGAGTATTCCGGACATAAGCCAAATACCCTTAGCAACCCTTTCTTAGCAACCTTCTTGCCCCAATGGCAGATATCAGATTATATGGTACTTCGCTCCTCTCTCTTTGAAATTCAAACTCCTTGGCTGAAGGTGGCTTGAAAACTATATTTTTCCCATTACAATCTATGGTAGCATAGTGCTTGGAAAACCTTTCCATGCATAAAATCACTTCAAATTCTATCACAGGCAATTCAATCAAATCTACATTCAAGTTATTGTCACCAATGCTAACCACACATGAGGGATAAAAGTTATGAACTTCAATCTCTTTCTCCAAAGGAGTAGAACCAATCAGCACAATTTCAAGCAACTCATAGGGCACATGCAATTTCTTAGAAAAATATAATGACACAAAGGAATGCATAGCTCATGAATCAAACAACACTCTAGCATTCAAAGCTTGGATCAGAAGAATACCTGTAACAACTATTTCAGATGTTTGGACCTTATGTTATGCTAGAGCAAAAACTCTGCCTCTGCCTCTGCCTCTGCCTCTACTCATGGGAATTGACCCCGAAGCTTGAGTCACATGCTGACCTAACCCTCTGCCAGCCTCTTGAGTCCTGCCCAAAATGCCTCAGCCGACACTTGACTGCTGATTAACACTTCTCTCCCTATCCATCTGAACTGTGGTCTAAGAAGCTTGAGGTCTATCTCCAAAGGATGTTTGTGGCCAATTCTTGAGTAAATGACCTTGTTATCCACACCTAAAGCATGCTCCTATCACATAATAATAATGACTATTATGAAATTTACCACACGTAAAACATAAAAGTTTAGGAGTCCTGGATGGTGCAAAGCTAGCTGAACCATGACTCATCTGAGAAATGGGTCCAGGGGTAGTCCGACTCTGTTGTGGTCTCTCTGAAGGTCCTCTATACCTACTCTGAGAAGCTGATTGATGAGTCACTCCCATACTTTTCACCACACTCTTTTGTTTATAAGAACTGCCTATTTTAATTTTCTTCTTTTCAGCTCTTTCAGATCTAGGTTCCATATCTCTATTCTCAATTACCCTAGCCTTATCCACAAGCTTAGAGTGAGAGTCAAACTCAAGAGCAACTAGGAGTTTAAATAATGGAGCCACTAATCCTCTTCGAAACCTTTAAATCTGTGCTGCCTCTGTAGGCACCAAAGCTAGAGCAAATTTGCTCGATTGACTGAACTTCTTAGCATACTCTGAAACACTCATACCAGGTGTCTGAACCAATCTTTCAAACTCTATAGATTTAGCTTCTTTTACACTCTCTAGAAAAAACTCATTCAGCACCAATTCTTTGAATCTCACCCAAGAAAGATCTTCATTTCCCCAAATCATACCATAAATGCTTCTCTTGAACTAATCCTTGGCCTCAGCCTTCATCAAATAGCCAACAAACTCTATGGCTCTTCTATCAGGAATTCATAAAATATGTACCTTCTTTTTTATTTCTTCTAGGAAATCTGCAGGATCCACCTCATATCTATACTCTGAGGGCTTAAGTTTAAGAAATCTCTCGAATGATACCTCTTCCATTTGAGATACAGTGGGTGGTGAAACTGTTGGAGAAACTAGAATCTCTGGAGCCTGCACTGGAGGTACCTACTGTTGTCTTTGCTGAGTAATGAACTCAGCTATCATTGCATAATTCTTTTGCAGTTGTTCTAATTGTTGAGCCATATTAGCCACATCTACTGGTGGCACAGGAGGAGCCTTTTCACCTCCATTTCCACCCACAGAACCTTCTTCAGAAGGTAAATCTTGTCTAGGACGGCCTCGACCTCATCCTCTACCACATCGTGGAGGCATCTCGATATTGATAAAAAGAACAAACAAGATCATACTCACTACACACACTTAACACAGATATATATCAAAGAAAGACACAACACAGATGAGACATGAATCCTATGCTCCGTTATTATCGTAATCAACACTTATATTAGGGCTCATGCACATCTATCTATCATTCTATCTTAAAGATTATAAACTTATAGCTTTGATACCACCTTTGTCACACCCCAACTCTAGTGGTGCGATGGTCCTAGGGCAAGAGTAGGCTTAAGGCCACCATAAACCCGTAGAACACTCATATCCTAGATCTTATACATAATATATGTCCACATCATACATAATTATCATCACAAATACTCATTTCTATGAATCATGTAATCATCATTCATACATTTCCATTCATCATCATATGATTTCCACTTATTCCTTACCGATCAAAAGATACATCCCACATCAATAAGGAATAAGGGGAACCCACAATGTAACAATTCAGATATCAAAATAATATCATCTTCAACATCTAACTATAGAGCTCTAGAGTATACTCCTTATACATATAAATACCATAATACAAAATAATGTATATATATATATCAAAAGAATTACATAGAGTCTTCCTGGAGGAATAAATCAAGAAGCACTGTCTTCTATATTAACTCCCTCTCGAGCTACACTATCACCTAAAATCCACAGAAGAAAAGTGAGCCTTCAACTCAGTAAGATATAAACATGCAATGCAAAGGTCAAGCCAAAGGAACATGGATATGGAAATATCATAAGGTTATGCTTACAAGAACATGAGTGCTTACAATCAAATTGCATTATCAAATCGTACCATAAAACTGTCAGAATGCATTAATAGCCTTACTTCCTTATCGTAATACATATGCTTGGTCAGGCATATGCCTAGAGCTCCTGGTCCCTTCTAGGTGAAACATTGATACCTATTATCTAGGTTCTAAAGTGCACAACGGACTAATGAATTTACTCTCATTGGGAAGAACGTTTTATACATATACATGTCATAGGTCATATAGCTTGGATTTCACAAGGAATCATATTGATCACAAGACCATCAACATATCATTATGAATCATTCAAGATAGTAAATAGGTTTCACATAAGCTTGGTCCAAGGAAGAATGACAAAGTCATTTACAACATATAAGGTGTTTATATGAAACAATTTATCATTTGTTTGAGAACATCATAGGAATTCATATAATAGGTTCACAATACAATATTTTAAAATATGAGAATCATATACATGAACATTAGGAAGGATTTGAGCAATCAATTTCAAGAAACAATATGTATGTGAAATGTTCATACTTACCTCAAAGCAATTTATCCTTGTATTTCCCTCAATTACTTATACATTCATTAATCTCCTCTATTTTCTTGAGTTCTCTTCTCCTATGACGAATCCTTAAATACTCACAATTAGGATTTATACCCAACAATGTTCATACAAAATAAATCATTATGATTCTAATCATCTTTTAGAATCCTAATATGTTTTCTAACATCAATTTAATCACTTATTAAGGAAATATGGAAGATTGGGTTGAATAGCCACTATTCACCCAAAACCCTAAATCTATATATATCTTGCTTATAATCCATAATAAATACTAATGATATTCTTAAACATCAATACTTAACTCATATTCATCTATTCTAACCATGCATTAACTTATCTTGACTTAAGATTGAGTTTGGAGTAAATACCTTAAACCCTAGAAATGGAGAACCCTTGAGAAATATGAAATTTTAGTGTTCTTGAAGGTTGATTCTTGATTCTTGTGATAATGGAGATAAAATAAGTATTTGAAAAGGGTATTTAATGAATGTATGGATGGTTGAAGTGTATTTATAGAGAAAGAAATAGTAGGAAACAAAAATAAATGAAGTCTGAAAATGAAGAAGAAGAGTCAGATATTTATAGATTCGGTTCAAAACAATTCTTCATGGTCATGAAGGCACGTTTCACGCCCGTGAAGACAAATCTGAAGAATTGGAAAATTTACACAAAAGCTTTTATCACGCCCTTGAAGGATTTCTCACTCCCGTGAAGAACATTTCATGCCTGTGAGGAAACTTCACGCCCGTGAAAGGCTTGCTGATGAGAACTTCTCATTTTTTTCCATTCTAACTTATCCAAACTAATCAACTTACACATACACATACTTAATATCTTAAAATCAATCACAACTCATCAAGTCTCAATACATATAATCATTCTAGGAGTAATCTATACTCAACATAGCATTTTAGATAATCTATTATGCACATATAACATACATATGCTAACATTCGTCAAACAAACAAGCAAACACATATTTACTCTAATATTCCAAGCATTGGGTATTATATAAACCAAAAAAAATAAAAAGGTCGTAAAGATTTAATACGCTCATCAAATAAAGTAGACAATAAGGATAAGTTACCATAGGCCAAAAAAGGGTTGTGAATGTGGATAGTAAAAAGAACAAAGAAGTGAATCAAATTCACAAGTTAAGTAAAGACAGACAAATACACTCTAATTATATTTAAGACATGACTAATGCCTCATGAAAACTTAAAGTCTTATCCTTTCAATTTCTCAAAACTAGTTGTATATACTGCATCTTTTAGAAACTGTAATAATTGTTTATGAAATCTTAGGATAACTTTCATAGTCTACATGATCATTGCAGTGCCTGAGACAATTGGCACATATGTGAAAAGAAGTGACCAACGGGTCTGTATTGCAAGGTTTAATAACTTTAGAAGACTCATTTCTTTGCTCCCCAAACCTCATAAGGAACTTTAATAGATATTACTCTTACTTTCATGAATTAAACCTTTCGCACCAATGGAGTAAAAGGGCATTTAATATGGACTAGAATGACTATACCAAATGGGCCATCAAGATCAAGTTTAAGATAGGCTAGAGTTACATATAGTAGGCCCTATACATCTAAAAGTTGTCAAGCCCAAGCTACTAGGAGCCAATGAGCCCAAGGCACTATAAACAGTCCCACTCGCACCTCATCACCCAAAGATAATCTAAGCAACAAAACACCTTGCCACTATGGTACTTCACCTTGCCACTAAACCAACTCGCTCATCATGTAAAGAGAGTTTGCCTTGGCACCTCTTTCAAAATTCTCACATACGTAATCTATAATATATTTAGGAAATGGGGATTTGAGTTAGATCAATATAAAGATCCACAACTAACAATGGAATATGCAGACACACCATCTTACTATTTATATGTACAATATGATATGACGAAGACCCATAAATTAGAAGAGGTTATCTTTCCCACTCACTTTAATCCCTAAGGCAAGAGCTCAACTTAAATACCCACACTTTCCTCTCAACAAAGAAAGGAAAAAAGGAAAGGAGTTGGGAAAGCAGTGGTAAAACTTTAAACCCACTAAATTCCTCAAACTTTTAGTCATAATATGTAGTCACTTATTTATGCATCAGAGGGCCCATACTAGACTAAAGTCTCGACCTTTTAATGTTTGGTTTCTTTTCTTTTTCCCTTCTCTTACAGGCCACAGGCCCAAAGATAGAGTAACCCATCTTTTAGTTGCTTAGGTCTAACATCTCCTGCTCAATCATGGTCATAGATGGCCTCAAGCTTGAAAAACCCATCAACAATCGAAGTATATTATATTAACTTGCTTTTATCTAAAGCGTGAGCAAACCTAAAACATGTTTTACATCCTTCAATATGATTACAAATTAGACATTAGTTTTAGTTCGCACATAATCAATTTTCGCCATTGCCATTAATTTATTTAAATTGTATATCTTCATAGTACTAAAATCACCTCCTTTATATGTAGTGAAGAATTCTTTTGTACTAACAGTGTGATGAGAACTTGTAAAATCTTTAACTCATTCTACACTACAATTATAGCAATATGTTTATAATCATTTTTTATAGTTGAATAAGTTATTACATCATCCTCGTCATTTTCATAAGTCACAACAATTATAGTATTATTTTTCTAATTTTTATTCATATTTATGAACTCATTGTTAGTGTAGGTGCTCTAAAGACAATCATTGTAATGATGTTTTAGAAATATATTAATAAAAAAGTATTATTTATTAATCAGTACTTATTATTGTTTAGAGTAATATTGTATAACTGTTTAATAAAGTCCATGGTATAAATATAGCATGGAGGCATTCATGATCAGATCATGATAGTGAGATGCTTATCATGTACAATTATGTTTTAACCTAAAATTTCTCCAGTCATAGAATCAATGAGAATGGAAATTATTGATTCGGAAAGACTAGCACATGCGTATACTATTTGATTTGATCAAATCATTTGATCTCATAAAGATGCTGACATTGGGATGTTTGAGTATAGCATATGGATGCTTACTAGGAGTAGTAAGTACATTGGAGTGATTGTAGGAGATAGTCATATGGAAATCTAAACAATGTTAATGACATATCTCTGCATGGAAATGTGCAAATGTCCTTAGACTTGAGATGCTTAAGAGTGATCTAGAGTGAAGATGCTACACTTTAATTCCATGCCTACCTCTCCCAAAGGGTCTGCTTAAAGGGTGGGCATTGAGTATAGTTTGATATACTCGTAGATATTTAAGTAGTCAACAAAGAATATCATAACTCATGTTAGAAGGAGGGTTTTACCTAAGGCCTCTTGTATGAGAAAATTACTGGAAATCTTTGGCCAAAGTGAATAGTACTTAGAGATGGTCTCTAAGGAAATCATTTTAGTAATGATGCTCGGATTACAAGGAACTACTGTTCGGGCTAAGTGTGGTGTAGCCAGCTTAGTAGAGTTAACACAATGTCCATACATTAAACCAAACTTGGTAAAGGGGCTTGAAGGGACTAGTAGCACAATATTGTCCATGTGTTAGGGTTTCTGCTTACCATTAGCAATTTCTGATTACTTGGGGGTCATTATGTGTGGCAAGATACCACTTATAATCTACTTAAGTTAGAGAGGTTCAATTGAAAAATTGATTATGAATTAAAGAAGTTTAATTCATATAATCCTTGTTGGACAATGAATACCTTTTATGGAAATTTCCTATTTTGGAAATAGGAATTCCACTTAAGAGTTTCCTAAATTAATTTAAGGAAATAATTAAGGACTTAAGTTTCCATTTAATTAGGGAACCTATTAGGTCACACGCATAGAAGTATTTCAAACAATAAGTGAAAGAGGAAATTAAATTATGATTAAATGAGATTTAATTCATATATTTAATTATGGAGTTTTTTGCAATAATTTAATATGATTAAATTAATTATCTAATTTAATTA
>CANXYC010057966.1:0-14409 GCA_948193065.1 Aleurites moluccanus
TAATTTCCTATTTCACTTATTGTTTCAAACACTTCTATGTGTGTGACCTAATAGGTTCCCTAATTATATGGCCACTTAAGTCCTTAATTATTTCCTTAAATTAATTTAGGAAACTCTTAAGTGGAATTCCTATTTCCAAAAGTAGGAAATTTCCATAAAAGGTAATCCTTGTCCAACAAGGATTATATGAATTAAACTTCATTAATTCATAATCAATTCTCCAATTGAACTTCTCTAACTTAAGTAGATCATGAGCGGTATCTTGCCACACATCATGACCCCCAAGTAATCAGAAATTGCTAGTGGTAAGCATAAATCCTAACACATGGATAATATTATGCTACTAGTCCCTTCAAGCCCCTTTACCAAGTTCGGTTTAATGTATGAATATTGTGTTAACTCCACAAAGCTGGCTACACCACACTTATCCCGAACAATAGTTCCTTGTAATTCGAGCATCATTACTAAAATGATTTCCTTAGAGACCATCTTTAAGTACTATCCACTTTGGCCAAAGATTTCCAATAATGTTCTCATACAAGAGGCCTTAGGTAAAACCCTCCTTCTAACAGGAGTTATGATATTCTTTGTTGACTACTTAAATATCTACGAGTGTGTCAAACTATACTCAATGCCCACCCTTTAAACAGACCCTTTGGGAGAGCTAGGCATGGAATTAAAGTGTAGCATCTTCACTCTAGATCACTCTTAAGCATCTCATGTCTAAGGACATTTGCACATTTCCATGCAAAGATATGTTATTAACATTGTTTAGATTTCCATATGACTATCTCCTACGATCACTTCGATGTACTTACTACTCCTAGTAAGCATCCACATGCTATACTCAAACATCCCAATGTCAGCATCTTTATGAGATCAAATGATTTGATCAAATCAAATAGTATACATATGTGCTAGTCTTTCCGAATCAATAATGTCCATTCTCATTGATTCTATGACTAGAGAAATGTAGGTTAAAATATAATTGCACATGATAAGCATCTTACTATCATGATCTCATCATGAATGCCTCTATGCTATGTTTATACCATGGACTTTATTAAATAGTTATACAATATTACTCTAAATAATAATAAGTATTGATTAATAAATAATGCCTTTTTATTAATATATTTCTAAAAATATCATTACAATGATTGTCCTTAGAGCACCTACACTAACAATTTTATGTTAAATTAGTATCTAAATTGATATTAATTGGATATGTAGAGTCGAGAAAGAATAAAAGACATGATGAGTACTATAAGTGTTAAGGCTATGGAACAAGGAGAAAGGAATTGGAAATGTATAAGTCATAAGTTAAAGTGAGTTAACTATACATCTTTAAGCATATTCTTTGCCATACCATGATCCATTGAATCCATATGAACTTTATGCCTTGATGACCAAATGATTCTTACTATAATTGTTGATGAGCCAAGTTTAAATTGATTCATTGCTATTGGACTATTATTGAATTTGTAATGCTTATTTGTCACGACCCATTTCCGGATCATGACGGTCCTAGAGCACAGGAGATGCCAATCGCGGCCGGCACCTGTAGAACCCAGTATGACATGCACAATCTATAAAACTCAATATATTATCCATTTTAGTTAGTTACCATCCATTATGTTATTCTGTAATTTATTCTATCAATTTTTGCAATTGACTATAACAATCCATATCTCATATCAATATAAACATCATATAACTCATATATCATCAAATATCATATATACATGTTCATTCCCTAGCTGACCCATACATACCCCATGGAGCAGCTAGATTATGAACATCAAAATAATAATACAATTCAGAATATATACATCAATAATGCTGGAAGAAATCCCCAGATGATAGATGACAGGATTCTGCACTCTACTCCTCTCCTGAAATGGGTAAACAAGAAAAGGTGAGTATATAAGATACTCAATGAATCTACATGCATCACAAAGCAAATGAGATAGAACAATGATATATATATATATGGTAAAGGAATAATGATATATATATATATATATATATATATATATATATATATATGGTAAAGGAATAATGGGACAGTGTCAATCATATTGGTTTACAGAATTAGTATCAGAAATAGATAGGAATATCAAAGGTCATATCAAGTCATGGAATCATATGGTAAGACAGATATAGGACCCTGAAACACACAGTCGATCACATATCAAGTAGGCATAAGACTGATCAGGTCCTATGGCCGGGACCAATAACCCTTCCCAGCTAGGGCATCAATATCAATGTGCATATTGCCGACAGTATGTACCTACTACCCTATCAGTGCGGCAGCTCTATCAAACCACATTTAGGTCAATATAAATAGATATCATATCAATAGACACCATTATACAACAATGGTATCATCCATGGCATTAAGCTTAATATCTTTCAAATCAAATAGCAATTGAACAAATGGCATTGCAATATACGATATACAATCAATAATAAGCGGTATGGGAAACAACAAAGGTATGGAACAAAGGTTAGTTCGGTAAGAAAAATCGGTGGGCCAATTGGCATGCCAACATCACTGGCGATAATGGCATTAAAATGGTAGGCCTATGGAATGCAAAGTAATAGGCCAAAGGCAAATGAACTAGGCATTTCATCAAACACATAGTGGGCATACAATGGCAAGCCAATAGGTTAGGTTAGGGTGAAAAATTGACTTGCCCAATTCAACAAACATCAAGCTACATTATCAACAATGGTATAGGCATCAAATAAACAATATTAAACTGTCACACCCCAACTCCAGTGGTGCAATGGTCCTAGGGAAAGGATAGGCTTAAGGCTACCATAAACCTATAGAACTCATAAATCATGAATCTTATATACCATTCTATCAAATTCAACATCATACATTTTCATACAATGATTATTTCCATACATATAATTTAACATCAGTCATATCTTTTCTATTATCATTTCATATTTTCCTCTTGTTCCTTAATGATCAAAAGAGATCTCTCACATCACTGAGGAACAAGAGTATCCAAAAGATAACATTTATACACCAAAATATTCTAGTACCCTCAAAAGACTAATTACGGAGCTCCAGAGTATACTCCAATACATATTGTATCATAATATAAATATACAAAATATCTCAAAATAATTATTACAATGAAGCTTCTTGGAGTAAATAAGTCCAGAAGCCCGATCTTCTCTATTAGCCCCCTCACGAGCTAAGCTATCACCTAAAATCTATAGAAGGGGAATGAGCCTTCAACTCAGTAAGATATAAACATTATACAATAAGAACTGAATATCGAATCATGGTCATGAACAAATAATTATACATATACTCATGAAAGAGGTCATGAGTTTTACTTGAAAGAAATGCGGTTCTCATAATAATTTGGCTATATCAAATCATTTCAAAATTCAAATCATGGTTCATATTGAGAACAAAGAATTCCCACAAAGAATGGCATTATCAAATCTTATCTGGTAGAACTGATCTCATATCATATCATACGTATTAGTAGCCTTGCTACCTTAACGTGCACACATGCTTGGACAGGCATGCCCCTAGAGCTCCTGGCCCCCTCTAGGTGGAACACTGATAAAAACCCTATCGGCTGAGCTCCCAAAGTGCACAATGGACCAATGAATTTACTCTTATTGGGAAGAGCATTCTATCCATGAGTTATGGGTTTCAATCTCATAGGAAGTATATTGGTCGCAAGACCATCATCAAATAACATCATTCAAATCAGGTTCACAAGCAAGGAATATATGTACTTGATCCAAGAAGATTGATCAAGCCATTCACATTATTCAAGCATATAAATATATATATACAATAGATAATCAAATATGAGAATACTTAGTCATTTTAATTTCAAAGAACAATAATTAAATAGGATGTTCATACTTACCTCTTACACAAATTTTCTCTTAAATCCCTCTTAGCAATCTGCCCACTTATAATTCCTTAATCAATTTGAAATTTCTCCTCCTAAGAAATTCCCCAAATATACAAAATTAGAGTTTCTCCAAACCAATAATATTCCATATGATTTCCTATTAATTAATTATCTTAGAGTCTCTATTCTTAATTCCCAACAATAATTTCATTAATCTCTTTAAGAAAATCTGCATTAAATTTTTGGAGTTACTGTTCATGGCAGTCTCACCAAGTTGATTTCTCCCACATTAACTACCATGAATAGCTTCAGATCACTAGTAATAAATTCTATATACCCAAAATTAATTATCCTAACCCATAGACTTAAATAAATCCAAAGAAAATAGCTTAGGAAGAAAATTTACCTTATTTCCTTCAAACTGAAATTCTGAAATTACTGCTCAAATCTGATGATTTCTGCCTTAATACTGAATAATCTAGAGTTCTATTGCATTAATTTAAGTATTAATGCCTTAGACAAGAAATGGAAATATTCTGAGAAAAGATTGAAATTAATCGAAGGTAGAAGAAAGAAAATCGTGAAACGCTACTGGGGTTCACTGGGTTTAAATAAACACTGCCCCAGAAACATGCCAACCAGCTCGCTATTCCCACTTCGCATTCTCAGCTTGCACTTGCCAGCTAGCCAATCTTGATCCGGCAATGCTACCTCACACATTCCAGTTCGCATATGCTACCTCGCGTATGCTGCCTCGCCAGACTCTCCTCGCAACTCCTCCTCGCGTATGCCACCTCGGCAATGCTTCTTCGCCTCTTCGCGAACTGCCACTTCGCACATTCTCTCTTCGCATAACGCTTCTTCACATAATGCCACTTCGCCTTATCCTCTTCGCCAAATCCTCTTCACCAAAGCTCTTCGCCTTTCCTCTTCGCCTTAGCTCTTTGCCACATCCTTTTCACCTAAGCTCTTCGCCTACTCTCTTCACCAATTGCCACCTCGGCAAACTCACTTTGCCACTATGCCATTACGCCACTTCGCATTTCCATTTCGCAAAAAGCCCTCTCGCATTTTGCTGGCTCACCATAACAAATTCTTCTAAGGTAAATTCCTGCCTGAACATCCCACACTTAGCCAGCTCGCAATTGAGCTACAAATATCCAAACTTACTAATTATTTTTATTACTTAAAATCAACATGCAAGAACACAACATATCAAAATTGCAAATCAAAAGAATCAACACACAGACCATGGTGACTCTCCAAAAGTCACTTAGACTTGCTGTCTTAGAATTTCTCCGAATAGGTCTTATAAAACTCACTCTACACTGAGATACACTCATCCAAAAATTCTGAAAGTTTACAGAAATTATATCAACATACATAGGAACATTTTTCATGTTCACACCTTTAGCTAATTCTGCCTTATTCATTCCCAATAATTCCAAACAGACACTGCATCCCTGCAGAAACTCTCAACCAGACCAGCCTTGCTCAATTAGACACAACTCATCACATACATAGAATTTTGTCAAACCATTTTACAGAATTATAGTCAAGACATAAACTCACAACTTTTATGATTTACACTTTGTCAAATTATGACATTAAGAACATTAAATTATCATCACAAAATCCTACAGCATCAAAATTCAAAAATTCCTGAAATTCTCAACATTCTTATTTAAAATTAAAACAATTCTCCAAACTTACAAAATCAAAAAACACTACAAAAATAGCAGACATTACAGAATTAGAGAAAGTATTAAACATGAAAGATGATCATTTATATGTGATATAAATTACTGTAATATGGTTTTGTAATTGGATGAGTACAAAATTAATTATAGGCATGGAAGTAGGATATATCTGGATAAAGGTTTTAGAGCAGTAGTTTAACTTTGGAAATTCACTAATAATTGTACAGTGACCCAAAAATTTTGAAATTTGGATATGTTATAATTTATGTGTCTATTTTCAATAGAAAAAGGAATTACAGTAATTGGTTAAGTATTGATTGAGTTATTAGCAAAATAACAGTACCTACTAGAATAAAATTTGTAGGCAGAATGCAGGCAGCAGGACTAGTTGTAAAGTTAAGTTTAAATTAACACCATAAATTGTGTAGTAATTAGTTTAATGTGAAATTTGGAATGTTAGAACCCTATAGGTTAAGTTTAATAAGGAATAAGAATTGAAGTAATTGGATAATTATAGAGAGAGATATGAGTAATGGAATACAGGCTGCCAGTAAAGAATTTTGCACAGAAAAATCCTAGTGACTTGGGAATTTGAGTAATTTCTTTAATATAAGTATAAGTAATGTATTTGTATATTAAATAGTATCTAAATGGAAATTAATTGGATATGTAGAGTCAAAAATGAATAAGAGATGCGATGGGTATCATAAGAGATAAGGCAAAGAATCAAGAATAAAGGAAAAGGGAAATGTTCAAGTTATAAGCTAAGGCGAGTAATGTATACATCATTATGCATACCCATGTTTTGATTTGTTGACCCAATGAACATGTTTCCTTCTTGATTAAATGCCACTTTGTTATTGATGATCATTCTTTGATCTTCTTAAAGATTGAAATTTATCCGTATTTATTGATTGCTATTAATATTAAAATGTCTTTTATGTACTGATTGACAAGTAAACTAATGCATATCGATCTAAAGTCATTGTACCATAATGTTCCTAATAATTACTGGCTATTGATATTGATTTTCCTTGACCCATTTTACATGTGAATTTGACAAAGTTACCGCTCTGACAGGGTAGTGGGAATGTACTATCAGCGATGTACACATTGTATTACTGATACCCTAGCTGGGAAGGGCTAAAGTCCTGGCCATAGATCTAATCAGTCTTATGCTTACTGATACTAATATTACTGGAGACTGTATGTTCGCATATAGTCCATACTGATACTACTGGAGACTGTATGTTTACATATATTCCATCCATTTATCTGTCTTATCTATATGATACGAGTATTGTTTACCTGTTCATTGATTCTAAACTTATACCTTATTACTTACCGTTGATATCTTTTATTATCATATGTTTATATTTCCTGTTTAATGATGTATACATGCTCACTGAGTATTTTATACTCAACAAATTAGTGGTTTATAATTTTTACAGGGATGTGTTAGAGGAAGCTGATTCTAAGTCAATTTATTTTTCAACTTGGGATGTCAAGTACATTGAGGTAGAATTGTATTAATTAAAGGTCATTAGTGAAAATTCTTAGAGCTCCATGATACTGTGTATAATTAGATGATTGAGTATTATAATGATGTATGAACAGCGAAATATTTAATATTACAGTGACATTCAAAATATAATGTGTAATGCATAATAATTGAAAATGCCAATGATAATAAAGTGATAAAAACAGTGACAGAGGTAAATGATAAAATGAAAATTTTCATGTTTTGAAAAAGATTTAGAAGTACTATGTATGACTATTGAACTGTGAAGTTGAGGGTATAAGGTAGGCAAATTATTAAGAGTGTAAAATAATTTTTAGTGCAGGCTGTATAATTTTTGAAAGACCCGATTTTGGGTTAAGATTAAGGTTAAAATTACAAAATAAACTCTGGCAAATTTTCTGTAAAAATTGTAAATAATAAATGGGATTTAACTATTAATGAATAGATTAAGAATAATTGATCGATAATCGGATTGTTAAGGGGTTATACGGGTTTCTAGTGACTTTAAGTCTACCCGTGTTCTAGGACCGTTGCGATCCAAAAGTGGGTCGTGACATGGCATGAGATAAAAATTTTATTAGTGATAAAATCTAGACACCTATAATCTTTGTGAATTTTACTATATCCTAAAAAAATAAATGGTTTTGAACGAGGTCCTAGTTTGTTAGCAGTATATGGCTTTAACAAAGGAAAACATAAATACCCAAAAATTGAAAGTTCATTGTAATTTGGAGAACAATGAAAAAGAATATCATATGGTGATTTAAAAAGCAATTGTGAAGCAAGTAAGTGATTTATAGTATAAATCGTAACATCAAAGACATATTTCCAATATTGAAAAGGTACAGAAGCATGATGCAGTAATGTTTGACTTGTTTCAACAATATGTCTATATTTTCAACATAAACTACATATAGATATTCCAATTTCAGTTAAGTGTTTTGTTAAAACTTGATACTCAATACCCACCCCCCTTCCCCCTTCTTCCCCTAATTTTCTTGAAAATACTTAATGAAAGTATCAAAATATTTTTCCATAACGTGACTGAATTTAATAAAAACACTAAGAACTTCTAATTTTTGTTTAACATAATATATCTAACAATACTTACTAAAATGGTCAAAAAAATAAAATATAATAACGAAAACTTTCAACTGATGAAACAGGAGATCGTCCCTAAATATCATAATAAATTAATTCTTAAGGCTTTATAGCCTTAAATTTTGCTTCAGGAAAGGGAAGTTTGTGTGATTTAATCAGTACAGGACTAACACAACGTACTAACATCATTATTAAAAAAATTAATCTAATTATGAGCTAAAGCATAACAAACATAATGCAAATAAGCATGGCCAAGATGGGTATGCCAAGTAGACAGGGGAGCCATAAAAGCCTGAATAGGATTGGAAGCTTGGAGTTGAGGTAGCTGAAGAAGCATGGCGTATAAACCTCATTTATTTTAGTCGCGGTATAACACCTTTATTAAAAATTTAATCTGATTATGAGCTAAAGCAGAATGAACATAATGCAAATAAGCATGGCCAAGATAGGCATGCCAAGTAGACAAGGGAGCCATAAAAGCTTGAATATGATTGGAAGCTTGGAGCTGAGGTAGCTGAAGAAGCATGGTGTATAAACCTCCTTTATTCTGGCAGCGGTATAATACTTGTTTTGTGAGGATATTCTTAATAAAAAAGAAATTAGGAAACAAAATTCAATATATTCTTAATTATCACGAGTGAAAGCACTTATAGATAAGAAATTTTCATAGGACTTAGGAACACAAAAAGTATTGTTAAGATGATTTTTTTTATTAGCAAGCGAAGCAAGGGAAGAATCAATATGAGAAATAGAAAGTGTCTTACCATTACTAATAGTTATTGTCTCATATAATCATTTGAAATCAACAGATTTTCCATATTCGCAATAAGATTATGATCTGCTCCAAAGTCCATAAACCAAGATTGTGCACCATGTCCATTGGAGGCCAAATGAGAAACTAGTTTGCTAGAAACTGTTTGTGACTTGAACTATTCTTAGCAATGTGACAATAGCCATGACAATTGTGACATTGGATGTTGGAAACATTAGATGGAATAGAAGCTAATTCATAATTAGGAGAAGAGAAAGAAGTAGTATCGCGACTGAGATTCCATGCACCACGACCACCAGATGTATAACCTCCTCTATAGGAGCCATGACCACCGCGATGTCTAGTGGGTATATTACCACGAGTACTATAATGTGCTATTAGAGAAAAAACGTCTAGTTTGGTGGAATCAACGTTCAATTGTTGATATTCACTAAGAAAAACACCATATAAATCATCATAGGAAATGGATTTTAAACTAGCATCAAGAGATTGAACAAAAACGTGAACCAACAACATAAATCGAAGCTAACTTCTGCCATGCTGCATCTGTTGTAGTGGTTCCAACAACTTCTGGTATTAATGACTCAGACAAGGATATTATAATCCAGCTGAACGCAAGTTGATCCTCTCAAAACCAAGGAAAAAAATGTTAGATTAGAGCTACCATCATCCAATTGTTGTAGAAGAGCTTGCTGTAAACCATCAACATGATGAATTAGATTATATCCAATGAGAAGGGGTAACATATTTGTCTCCCATAATAAATAATTAGAGGTAAGTGTAGTGCTAGCAATAGGAGTAGTGGCAGAATTTTATCCAATTTCGGTGGCCATAATGAAAAGAAATAAGAAGGAATGATCGCTTAAGAAAGAAAATAAAAAGAGAAACAATAAGAAAAGCACTACTGCAAAAAACAATAGTGCAGTAACAAAAAATAAAGACAATGGAGGACACTACTGCTTTGATACCATGAATAAATGATTATGTCATTCATAATTATCAACATACAATTTATGATATTTACACAACTTATTAAGATAATAAATTACAGATATATATAAGATCAACACTAAATTATATGGAGGAATCTGACTCTTTTGAAAAACTTATCCTAATCACTAACTTCTTTCTTGGCATGATACATATTAACATACACACTAGCTATTCTTTATCTCGACCCTCTATTGATTTTCCCATATATGTTTGACTTCTTGTATAAAGAAGCAGAAGAAGTGAAAAACATTCACAAGAATGACATTATTAACTATTACAGATAATGTTTTCAGAACTGGACCAGTCGGAGAATCAGTAAAGACAGAGGATCAGATGTTCAACTGGGATTGAACCAGTTAAACTGGAATAAAATCGAAAATAATTAAATTTAATATTAATAATAAAAAAAACATATATTAATCTTTTTTTTTATTATTATACAATAGGAAAATAATCCAATTAAATTTAAAATGGTAATATAGTAATAACTAGTTATTATAAAAATGAAAATTATGCATACTGAGTCATATCCTAATGGTAAGTGCATATTTTCCTGAGCAATAAGTCTATGATCGATTCTCTCTCTAATATATAATTCCTAAAAAAAATAAAAATTATCATAATTAATTTTTCATAAAATTATAAAAAATATTTTTTATATCATATATTATTATATAAAAAAAATTCAATTCATATATCATACTAGTTGTCCTCTAATTTTTTTTTTTAATATTTAGATAGATTTACCATTAAAAAAAAATTAACAAGAGTTAAACCATAATTAAATTAAATATGTAATAAATATAATATATATTATATTTATATTATATATTAAAATATGATAAATAAAATATATTTATATAAATAAAATAAATTAATACAAATTATTAACAAATATATGTTATGAAAATAAAGAAAATAAAAACAAGAACAAGAATAAGAACAATAATAAGAATTAGAAGAGGGAGTTTTCTATTGTCTTCTTAGTGTGTTCTACAAAGTAGTAGGAACCCCTATTTATAGGGTTTATCTCTACTATAAGTTACAAGATATAAATTCACCATAAACTAAACCTTATAAATGACATATAAAGTACCAAATAAATACACCAAGTAATGGGGTAGTGGAATAGGACATGTCACATCCCACACTATAGGGCTGTGACGGTCCTAGGGCACGGGAACAATTCACACAACCAGTATCACGAAGAACCCAAGTTACATACTTTCATTTCACTTAATCATTTTTATGACATGTATTTTTTTTAAACACTTAAGTTTTACAGAAAATCGGACAGAGTCTCCTATGTAATCTTAACATTTACCCAAGCTAAAAACAAAAGAAACACTTCTAAATCAATATCGATTCCCAAGTCAACCTCCAATACACAACTCATATCAACTCATGATACACAATCCATATTATCACATACTTATGTCAATTCATGTAATAACTTCATACATCATATATCATATTATGATTCTATGTAATATCATCCATACATGTGCCAATATTATATAAGCTTACCGCAGCAACTGCACCCCCTGTTACAGTATATACATTCATATGCATACATATCATAACATACTATCACATCATAACATATAATTATATATTTACATGTCCACAAGTCATACTCAAATATATATACAATTAATATCTTGGAGTGTTCTATACTACTCTAGGAAAAGACTATACATCTGCTCTGCAGCTGGAAATACAAAAGTAGCCGGGGATGACCGCGTCTCACTCTCCTTTCCCTGAAATGGTTCAACATAATGGGATGAGTATAAAATACTCAGTGGATCTATAAATATGAAATGCATTACTAATTTACAGATACACATTTGATCATCTATGATAGTATTAAGTATGATGCCAAATTATCAATATAAAGTCGAATATAGATATGATGACAGTTATCGATATGAAAACAATTATAGATATGATGAGATATGACAATATGATAGAATGGATCAAAATGCATAAGGTAAATAGGATTGGGTCAAATAATTGAGTAATACTGTCATTTCTGTCCACATCTCCATTTTCAAATAAATGTCATAAGGAGGATTAATCCTTATGGCTAGAGCCATATCCCTATCTATAGCTAGGGCAAGTAGTACCAGTGTGCACACCGTCGATGGAATTACCTGCTACACCATCGAAGTAGCCCTGTTATGTTACCATATACAAATGTTCCAAACTATGATGAAAATGCAACAAGTATAACTCATATAAGGTACCAAATAGCCAATATATCCATATAATCATGTATAGAACCAATTGGGAACGACTTACAATTTTGGCCCGTCGGCCCAGTTGCGCTGTCGTAGGGACTTACCAAATTAAGGGCCCGTTTCCCGTTTTTCAGTGACTTTCTGGTTTCACATGTTACCAACATATATGATGCAAATTTAACATGTAAGATATAAGTATACATATATATAGGATGATTGGGCTTGATTTGAGGTCAAACCAGTTTATAGAATGACTTTTATAGCCATTTTCGTTTTAGGTCATTTTATGTCGTTTCAGCAACCCCAATTTTGGCCGATTGGCGCGTTTAGGGGCGACTTTGATCAAATTGATCAAAAATCAGTCCAACATGATCAAAGGTCATATAATATGTCCAAATGCATGTACCTTAAACTAGAAATACAAAAACGTATTTATAAACCCACCTCAAGTGCAAATGACCAAAACGTCCCTCCAAGGCTCTGAGCACCTACTGCTCTGTCACCTTCTCCTTTCTTCGGGAGGATTCCCCTATACACATACCAACTCTCCGATAAGACACAATATCGAACCAACATATCACATTTAAACACATATACACACTCAATTTAAAAAAACAAGGTACGCATGTCACTTTCACATTCAAAACCCCTATTTCACTAAGTCACTTAACCATTCCAAAGCAACACCCATAAGGAGTTTAAACCCCATTTTCTTTCCTTACATCAATAATAACATATCTTATAAGCATAATCAAATAAGTTTGGGTTCACGTTCAAGCCTAGGTTTCATGCCAAAGCATTTTGAACTTTATTGGTCATAAGGACCTAAACACATCATATATTCAATTCAAACATGCAAATCACTTCCCATAAGCTACAATCACTCATCCAATAGCCACATCACATACACATATCATTTGCACACACAAAGTAAAACAAAAATCCTAACTTTAGGGCAAATTCCATTCGGCCAAAAGGTCCAAACCCATCAAAATCCTATTTTTGTAATTAAAGCCCATAATTCTTTATTTAAACATTCCAATTGAACAATTTTAGGCTCAATTGCACCAACTCAACCCAATTACCCCAAGTTTGCCCTAAATAGGTTCGGATTTGGGGGTTTTTCCCAAACCAACCTCAATTTCTTCAATTGAACACACGATCATGCAATTCAAGTTACTAATTGCACTTGTAACAAGTCAACTCAACAAAAACCAAACAATTTTCCCCTTTTTCCCAATTCATGCATTCGGCCCAAAGGGGTTTTCTTCCTCCTTCACCAATTTTCTCAATTTAAGCAATCAAACATCAATTCAATATGCCATATTAAGTTCCAACTACTCAAAAGCAGAATTACTGAACCAATTTGCACACCAAAACCCTAATCCCTATTCGGTCCACATTGAAATTCAACAAAACAACTTCAATTCATAATTCAACATTCAAGTCACCTCAATTTAGTTCACTAGGCCTTATATACACATTCAATTGCTTAATCATACCATCAAAAGCCATTTCTCCCAATGTTTCCCCCAATTCAATTAGGTCCAACATCAAATTCAAAATTAAACATTAAATTCTCAAGTAAGCCATATAATTTACATCAATTACAACTTCAATTGCTCAATTGGATCAAGGAAGTAATTTCCCCCAAATTTCCCTAAAGCAATTCGGTCCAAGTTCAAATTCCAAAATCAACATTCAATTGATAATTAAATCATGTAATTCATACATATTAAACACCAATTGCATCATTAATTTCTCAATTAAACAAAGAACTAACCCTTCCCCCAATTCCCAAATCAATTCGGCCAAAAAGGGAACATGCATAACCAAAGTTCAATTGATACAAAACACATAAAATTAACAACCATTCAACACCAATTAAATCATCAATTGCTCAATTTAAACAAGAAATCACATTTTCCCCAATAACCCTAACATGGTTTGGTCACAATTCCAATTTCCCTTACCAACACAAAAATTCCTCAAACCTAGGTTATTACCAACATTCAATCACCAATAAACACTAAACAAACCAGAAAATTAAACTTACCTACACAACTCCTTGAAGTGGCCGAAATCCAATCTCCCAAAACAAGCACCAAATCTGAATTTTTAAGTTTGGAGGAAGAAATGGAGAAGCTAATGGACTCTAATCCACCAAAACTTGAACAAAAAA